>PVJC01023557.1:0-26298 GCA_004026665.1 Murina feae | reverse complement strand
ACACACACACACACACACACACACACACAGAAGGCGCCTGGCAGACTGGGGCCATCATAGGACATCCACTGAGGGGTCCCAGACTGTGAGAGGGCACAGGTCGGGCTGAGGGACTCCCTCCACCCCGAGTGCACAAATTTTTGTGCACCGGGCCCCTAGTAATAATAATAAAACACAAAGATGAGCAGAGTGAATTTAAAAACATGTCCAAATTATATGCTGTCTACAAGAAACTCACTTCAATTATAACTGAATAGGTAGAAGAAAACCAGTAGCAGAAGAATTCTTGGAAATTCAGAAAGGAAAAGAGAATATTAGGATGGGAAAAAATAGGTGTTAATATAATAGACTATTTTTTACTTTATGAGTTTCTTAAATCACATATGATATTCGAAGCAAAGGTAATCACATCATGTGTTGTGGTTTGCAATGTATGAAATGTTTCAGACAACTGTATTTTAAAAGTGGGAAGAGTAGCCCTGGCTGGTTCTGCTCAGTGGATAGTGTTGGCCTGCAGACTGAAGGGTCCCAAGTTCGATTCCTGTCAAGGGCACATGCCCAGGTTTCAGACTTGATCCCCAGTAGGCAGTGTGCAGGAGACAGCCAATCAATGATTCCCTCTCATCATTGATGTTTCTCTCTCTTTCTCTCTTTCTTCCTCCTCTCTGAAATCAATAAAAATATTTAAAAAATTAAATAAAAATAAAAGTGGGAAGAGTAAAGGGACTCTTATAACAGGAAGGCTTCAACACATTTCATTTGAAGTGTTAAAACATTGACAGCAGTAAAAATAAAATAAAACATTGATAGCAGTGTGCTGTGATAAGTTATGTATATGCAACTATAAACAACCACTGGAAAAAAATATAAAACAATATACTCTAAAGCATTATAAATAAATCACAGTGAAATTCTTAAAAACATTCAAAAACCACAGGAAGGCAAGAAAAGAGAAATGAGAAACAGAGGAAATAAATAGAAAATAAATAATAAAATGTCACGCTCTAGTCCTAATATATCAATAATTACTTTAACAGGTCAGTGATCTTAATATACCAATTAAAAGAGAGAGATTGGCAGAGCAGATTAAACAATACAACACAATTACATGCTGTGTATAAGAAACTCCCTTTAAACATAATGACATAGGTAGACGCATAGTAAAAGAATGGATAAAGTTGTGTCATGCAAACATTAATTTATTATAAGCAGGAGTAGCTATGGGAGTAGTAGGTTAAGTAGATTTCATAACAAAGAAAATTACTAGGGATAACAAAGGAAATTATCTCTACCTAATCTAATACTGAAATTTCTTTGGGAGGCCTAAGCCACGCCCACCAGCCAATCAGAGTGACTGTATGCAAATTAACCCAGCCAAGATGGAGGCTGGCACTCATGGAGCTGCTAGAGTAAACAGACAGCTTCCGTTGCAGCAGGAGTAAAACTGTTTGCCAGCTGGGTTTCTCCTGGCTCCAGGCAACAACGTATTTGCAACATTGTCTCAATTACAGAAGCCTCAGAGCGATGGAGGAAACTGCCTGCCTAGAGTCTACTAAGGCAACATTCTTTCAATTATAGAAGCCACGAGCTGAAGCAGACAGGAGGCTTCCATACCTGCCTAGGCCTCGGCTTAAAGGAACAGTGTATCAATTATAGAAGATAAACAAACCCCAGAAACCTGCTTCTAGCCAGCCTTGCTGGGACATTGGGTCAATGGGAGCTGTGGGCAGCCTGAAAGCCTGAAAACGTCCCTCAACCCATCACCCATGCTGGCCACACCCCAATGGGCCTAGGGATCCTACTGGGGGGCTTGGCCAGCCTGCAAACAGCCATCAGCCCCTCACCCAGGCTGACCAGGCACGCCAGCAGGTGGACATCCCCAGAGGGGTCCCAGACTGCAAGAGGGCACAGGCCGGGCTGAGGGACCTCCCAAGTGCACAAATTTTTGTGCACCGGGCCCCTAGTATATATATAAAACCCTAAGTGACTAGTCGATTGTTTGACCAGTTGCTAAGTCACACACTGACCACAGGGGGCAGATGCTCAGTGCAGGAGCTGCCCTCTGGTGCTTAGCTGATGGTGCTTAGCCAGATACTGGGCTCACAGCTGGCAAGCACAGCTGCAGAGGAGGCGAGAGCCTCTCCTGCTTCTATGGCAGTGCTACCTAGATACTGTGGGGGCAGGTGCAGCAGGCCAGGATGAGCAGGAGCAGCAGAGCGCCAGGCCCTGACTTGGGCTTCTCCCTGGTCGCCTGCTGCTTCACATATTACTACATCCCCCAGGAGTCCCGGATTGCAAGAGGGCACAGGCCAGGCTGAGGGACCCCACGGTGCGGAAATCTGTGCACCGGGCCTCTATTATAATGATAAAAGGATCAGTTCACTAAAAAGACATAATCCTAAATGAATGCACACCAAACAACAGAGCTTCAAAATATGGGAAACAAAAACTGACAGAGCTGAAAGGAGAAATAGACAAATCCTCACTATAGTTGGAAATTTCAATCCCTAATATATCAGTATCTGACGCCCTTTATCAGTAATTGGTATATCTAGCAGATAGATCTAGTAGACAACAGTAAGGATACAGTTAAATTGGACAGCATCATAAATCAACGGGATCCAATTGACATTTCATCGACAACAACAGAATACACATTTTTCCCATGCTCACATGGGACAGTCACCTAGAGAGTTCATATCCTGGTTCATAAGGCAAAGCTTAACACATTTAGAGAATTCAAACCACAAAGAGCATGTTTTCTCACCATAATGAAATCAAACTAGAAATCAATCACCAAAAGACAACAGGAAAATCATTAAACATACAACTATTAGACAATATACTTCTGTATAACCCATAAGTCAATGAGAAAGTCTTAAAGGAAGTTTTCAAAGACATAGTAGTGAATGAAAATGAAAATACAACATATCAAAAGTCATGCTGAGAGTGACATTTAGAGCACTAAATGCTTTACACTAGAACAGAGCAAAACTCTGAATTCAATAATCTAAATTCCTACTTCAAGAAACTAAAAAAAGAAAGGCAAAGTAAATCCAGAAGGAAGGATATAGTCAGGATAGAAGCAGAAATCAATAAAATTGAAAACAGAAACACAATAGAGCAAATCAATAAGAGTAAGAGCAGATTCTTTGCAAGGACTGACAAAATCGACAAACTTCTGGCAAGACTGACAAAGACAAAACGAAAGAAGAATCAAAACATCAATAATAAAACAGAGGATATTACTACAGATTATAGAGCCATTAAAGGAACAAAAATGCTATGAACAACTCTGCACTGATAAATCCATACCTTAGAAGAAACAAACCAATTCATTGAAAATGCAAAGTACCAACAAACTCAATCGAGATGAAATAAATAACTTGAATAATCCTAAAACTATTTAAGAAGTTATATTTGAAATTTAAAAACTCCTACAAAATACCTCTCTAGGCTCATATGGTTTAACTGAAAAATATTATCTAACATTTAAAGACAGTAACACCATGTCAAACTACAGCTGGAAGGCTCGGGAGGATTGTGGGGGAGTTAAGAGATCAACTGAAGGACTTGTATGCATGCATATAAGCATAATCAATGGGCACAAGACACTGGGGGGTAGAGGAGGAGAGGGAAGGTCAAGGGGGAAAAATGGAGACTTATTTAAAGAAAGTAACACCAACTTTATACAATCTGTTCCAGAAAATAGAAGAGGGAACACATCCCAGATAATTTTATGTGACCAGTATTACCTTAAAACCAAAACAAACAGACCAGTACCCTTCACGAACTGAGACATGAGAATTTTCAAGTATATTAGAAAATTGAATCCAACAATGTATAAAAGAATCAGAGTTACATAACATGATGAAGTGGAATTTATTTGAGGTATGCAAGACTGGTGAAAATTCAAAATTCATCAATATAAGCCACTATATATATAGACTAAAAAAGAAAATTTATTTTAATAGATGTAGAAAAAGTATCTATTTGTGAAAAATGCTCAGCAAACTAGGAATAGATGGTAACTTCCTCAATTTTATAAACAGCACCTACAAAAATCTATAGTTAACATACTGCTTAATGGTGGAAGACTAAATGCTTTGTCTCTAAGACTAGGAATTCTAAAGCAAGAATGTTCATTTTCATCACTTATATTCAACCTAGTACTGGAGTACTAGATAGTGTAATAAGGCAAGAAAAAAAAAAGAGAGGCATACACATAGAATAAATAAAATTGTCTCTATGTGCAGGTGTCATGATTTTCTACTGAGAAAATCCCAAAAGTTCTACCAAAAAAAATCCTCCTAAAACTCAGCAAGGTTGAAGGATACAAGATCAATACACAAAAATCAATTGCATTTCTATATACTAAGAGTGAAAAAAATAGGAACTGCACTTATACTTGTTTCAAATAAAATGAAATACTTAGGTATAAAGTTAATAAGACATTCACAAGATCTACATGCTGAAACTATCAAATGTTAATAAAAGAAATTAAAGAAAAGCTAAATAATTGTAAAGATCTTGTTTATGGGTTGGAAGACTCAACGTAGTAAAGATGTAAATTCTCTCTGAACTGATCTCTGTGGCTATTTCTATTGAAATCTCAGGAGGTTTTTATAGACAAAGACAAGGCAATGGGCTTTCCACTTTATTTCCGCTGCTGCCACCAGGGGATGAAAGCTCCTACCTGGCTCTCTTCTGCTGACGGTGGAGGAAAAGGCGCTGTGGTGCCTGAGGGGCTCTCTACTGAGGTTATAGGGTGGAAGCTTGTGGGCCTGGTTCACCTTGGACTGTAGGACAGGCTAGGAGATCAACATGCCTGAGTTACCCTTTGCTATTGGGCGGAAGGTATAAAATACCAGGTTTGTAAATGTCCAACATGTCACAACTAAGCTTGCCACCGTCACCCTTTGAGCTCCTTACTAAAACACTAAATTACACACCTGGACAGGTTGTTTTGATGAGCTTTTTTCCTCTATGACGTGGATAAGCAAAGCTGGAAAACCTCTCTTGCAAAGTGAGTGGTCTTCAGCCTGTTCTCCCCACCCCCTTTCTATATGCAATGAATGACTTTAATTAAAAACCTCCAATGGTTCTGTAATGGGGAGCAAAGATGCAGCTGATTGATGTTTCTCTCTCATTGGTCTTTCTCTCTATCCCTCTCTCTTCCTCTCTGTAAAAAATCACTAAAATATATATTTTTTAAATTTTTTAAAAAAGAAAGAAATCTCTTCACTATTAACTACCAGTTGAGAGTAAGTCTTCCTGCTCCAGGGAAAGCCCATCCTCTGCTTCTCTGTCCCCGAGAACCTGCTTAAGAGCAGCCTCCCTTCCCTGCCCCCGAGGGAGGGGGACCCCACTTGGGAGAGAGGCAGAGACAGATGGAGGGGCGAGAGAATGGGTGTCCTGACATGCACAGATGTGCAAATACCCAGATTCAAATGTAAGCTGAATGCAATTACTTGGTTAATTAAATATTGACTTTTAACTCAAAAAGTGATTAAAACAAGCTGCAGGAAAGACTGGCCAGAGAGGAGAAGGGGCAGAGAATGAGTCAGAACTTTCACGAAGGTGAAAGAGGAGGATGTCGATTGTCAGAATGTAGGTCTGCACTGTCCTATTGGGTGCAGGCACCTATTGTGTGTGGTGGGGAGTGAACTTCAGTCTCTGGGCAGGTGGGAAATTGTGGACAAACTATGAATTGTGGGTGTCTCCTTACTTTATTCCACCTAAGGCCAGCTGTCATCCAAGTAGATCAGAAACTTTTGGGGTTCAGGAACTAGGTTCTGTTTATCTGAATTTCCCTGGAACATAACACACTGCCTGGTCTAGGATGATGCTCCATTAGTGCTTGTAGAACGAATGCATGAACTTCTATACAAGCAATGGCAGTGTGTGTGTGTGTGTGTGTGTGTGTGTGTGTGTGTGTGTGTCACTGTGGACAGGGGCTGTGGATCAGGTTACAAGTCAGAACTTAACTCATCAGTTAAGACATTCACCAGGTTGCAGGGGCTGTAAAGTGCCCTTTAACCACATCCCTTTCTCATTTTCACAGAAAAACCATGGTCCCCTCGGTCCAAGGGTGGAGTTTTCCTGGCATCTGGGTCCTCCTGAATCCATTTGGGAGCTCAGTGACTTTCTGGGAGATGAGAGGGGTGTCAGATGTCCCCCAGCCTGGGCAGTTACTCAGCATGACTAAACTGGGCCTTGGTGGGGCCTCAGAAGAATTCTTAGGAGCCTGCCCTTCTCCAACCACACTGTTTGGGACAGCCTTTGTTCTCTCCTGTCCCCTGTGGCCCTGATGGCCTCCCTCATCAGGTCTTTCAGGCCACTCCTGCCTCCCCGCCCCCTGCCCGTGTTAGTTTACCTTTGAGGGGATCTTTCTCTTGATACCTATGTGCCCTGTTTCCTCCTTCCTCCAGGTCCTTGGCCCTCTGTGCAGGATGCCCATCTGGTCCTGCCTTGCAAAGCTAGAATGCAGTTCTGTTTCCTGAACTCCTAGGCAACAATTAAAGGAGAAAATCACTCCTGCTGCCTGTTTCTTTCTCTCCATCAAGAGCTGAAATATGACCCGAACTGTTTTTGTCTGAGCTCTTTCTGGCCCAGTTCGGGTTGGAGTTGTGGGGATTTATGAGGTTGTAAAAGTCAAGCTTTCAGCAAGTCAAACAAATCAGAGTGTGAAAAGAGAACCTTTAAAATAGGAAACATGGCTGCAGACTGTGTTATTTTAAAGTTCCAGAAAAAAAAAGGGCACAGAGATGGAGCAAGGGGGCTTTCATGGCCACAAAGTTTGCCTGAAATTTGATTTTCAAGAGCAAAAAATGCTGTAGAGTCATCCTCAGGGGTTTAGGGTCAAATTCAGCTTCCACTCAACGCATGTGTTTTAAACAGAAATTCCAGCAGCATCTAGAACAATGTGCTCTCATGGTTAATCCTGCCTGAATTTTCATTTAGACACAAGCTTGTCTTGCATATAGAACAGTGCATTGCATTGCGGGGCAGGGCGTAGGGAAATTCTGTTTATACATCTTGAAAAATTATGATAATGAAAACTAGCACCGTAAGCTCCCATGAGTCAGAAGAAAGGTAATTGTGTTCCACGCTGCCTTCCCGGGCCAGCACACTGGCATAGAGATGCATTTACTTTGGCAAAACAGGTCTCATCTTTGCAGCACAGTGCCCATTTCATCCTTAATGACACGTAACCCTGAGGTCAGATTTCAACCGCTGCCCACTGCTTCCCAGTGCATCTTCACGAAGGGAGGGTTGTTAGTTTGGGAGATGGTTTGATCTACAAACTGGTTTAATTGTAGTCACCCATGGTTCATATGTGGCCTCAGACAGCGACATGATTACTCTGACTTCTCACTAGAGAAAGACAATAGGGCAGTGACCAGTTAGGAAGCTGCTGTGAGAGCAGAGACAAGTGGCAATTTGTCTGTTTGCTCGATTGGTCACCGATAGTTCTATTTCAGATGAGCGGACAAGGAAGGTCAAACACATGGTTTTGCTGTGGGTGGCAACACACACATAAGCAGAATTGGTGCACCTGTCATTGAGCATTAAAATGAGTAAGGTGGCCGGCAGCCCTCTGGTCTCCGATGGACAATAGGGCTTGAAAGGGGAAAAGCACCGCCCGCTTGACAATAAGTACAGCTTGAGTTAGGTCTCTCTCCCTGACAGCATATCTTGTTATATCATCGCCTTCCAGAATATTCACGTAAGAGCTGATTGATGCTTCCGATTTAATAAAAGTGAACAGAACAGTCCCAGGGCCAAGGTCCTAACTAGCCTGGCTCTTCCTTCCCTGACTGTGACTCCTTAGCTGACCTCCCCTGACCTCAGTTTCTACATGGCACCTTCATCTTCAAGCCCACAAAGCCATATTGACGCTTTCCAGGACTTGGAGCGTCTGACTTCCTCTTCGACCTTAAAGCTCTGTGTGACTCCATCAGGTCCCTCGGGATAATCCATGTTAATCTCGTCCTGTTCCAGGTGCTTCACGGGGCCGTGCGGCTGGAGCAGGAGAGCGTGGAAGAGAGGGCTCTGGATCATGCAAGACCTTGTGGACAGGAGGCATGTGTTTGGATTTTGTTCCAAGGGACTTGTTGAAACATTTAAGCAGGGATGTAAACATATCTATTTTTTTTTTTTTTCTTTAAGAAGACTGGTTCTGTCTGGCAAAAATTGAAGGGTGGGGCCCAGCTAGGGTGGCTGAGCCAGGAGGTCATGGTTTGATTCCCAGTCAGGCACATGCCCAGGTTTTGAGCTCAATCCTCTGTAAAGGGAATACAGGAGGCAGCTGATCAATGATTCCCTCTCATCATTGATGTTCTCTCCCTCCCTGTCTCTCCTTTCCTCTCCGAAATTAATAAAAATATATATTTTTTTAAAATTAAGGGTGGAACTGGGAAGACCAGTTAGGAGGCATGCCATAGGCTTGGGCTAGGTGGTAGGGTTGGAGGGCATGAGAAGCAGTGGGGGTCTGTATAGCTTTAAATTACTTTTAAACATAGGCAAGCAGAATTTTCTGATGAAGCAAAGGTTCCTCAATTCTCTCCTAGCTAACAACAGAAGGGGTGGCTTTGGAGAAATTTCATCTCCTCTCCTGGATGCCCCAGCACCCTCCAACCAAACCATCCGGAGTAATAGAAACTAAGCAAAATACAGGTGCCTGTGTAAACTCCCCTCGCTCACCACCCCGAGATACAGGGCATGCACATGGCTGAATAAAACTCAATTTACCAATAATCAAAAGACAGCAAAACCTGAGGACACTTAGCAAAGAGAACTGCTTAGCTGGGATTCGGAATAATGGTGCAGAGAAGCTGTTTTCCGAGTAGAAAGTGTAACAATCCGACTCAGCAGTTGAGGGTTCAGCAGTAACTTTTTGACTTTGCCGGCATCCTGAGCAGCACACACAGGCAACCTTCTGCACCCTCCTTTTGCTCATTCTGAGATCAAACCAGGAGGCCTCAGGCTCTGGCTTTGATTAGCTATGCATGGCCCGACTGCCTGGGACTCTTGCAATAGAGATGAATGGAAAATGAGGCTTGTAATTATTTTCAAAAGACACACAGCACGGCTTCACCCCATGACGAATTGCAGGCCCCTGGAAACAGTGTCGGCTTCATGGGCGCGCAGCCTGAGAGGCTCACCGGCCTGTGCTTAGAAGGCTCCATGCTTGGTTTAATGCTCTACTGTCTTGAAATTCCTACCATTTTTTAAACAAGGAGCCCCACATGTTCATTTTGTGCTGGGAAACCATCTTCCCCGTTTTCACTTCAGTTGCTCACGCCCTCTCTCAAATCTTTCAAAGGGGAGGGTGACCTGGGGGCATTCCTGGGACTGTGATGTGAAGGCTGTGGGTTCTCACAGCCGCTCCTGAGGGCGGTGAGGACATGAGCGAGGACTCAACTGGATGAGACGGCAGGACAAGCCGACCTGGAAATCCATCCCCAAAGGCAGGAGGTAGCATTTCACCCAAGCATAAACAATCTGAGGCACGGAACAGAAAGTGCCCCAGCCCCCAAATTGTCAACAGAGCAGTTGGGGCTCAGCGACACCCTGGTCAAAGCCATCCTGAAGGTGGAGGGCAAAGCCAAGAAGTGGAAGAGGAAGAAACTAACCAGGAGTCTCCTGGCCACACACCTCCAGCCAGGCTCACATGTTAAAACTGTGACTTAGTTCTCAAGGCCTGAGCTGAGTGGGGGTAAGGCCTGTGTCACTTAGCAAAGTCAATGGCACTTTTAAGTCCCAGTGGGCATAGCCTTTTGCTGAGTGGGACCCTCTGGTGATAGATACAATCACTGATCAGACATTTGGGGATTTCTCTTGGGAAGAGGAATCATTTAATCTGGAACTTGCGCTTCTCAGTACCTGAGAAGAGGCAAACCTCAGCCCTTGGAAGGTGGCAGGTTCAGCTACAAAATGTTTGGGGCCTTCGGCTACATAATGCAAAATAAAAATGCAAGGTTCAACGTCCAAAAATTTTTACGAATTTCAAGTCAGTCACTGCAGAACATGAAGCCAAGTGGGAGCATTACTGAGCATTGCACATCCATCTAGTTGGCCCTGGAAGGTGAGCTTGGCTTTTATAAATGTCTGGGGGTGATTAAGGTTTAAGGTTAATGACAGGAAATGTGCTCTGGCTCTGAGTAAGTGGGAGGGCCAGGCAAGATGTGACTGTGGATAAAGGGACAGATGTCCCTGTGGTTCTCACCCCAGCTCTGAGCATCCCAGAAAAGGCCATGAATGGCTTGACAATAACTCCATGGTTGGAATAAGTAAGATTTCTCTCAGTGACCATTCTGTGGGGACCAAGATGGAGAAGATGCATAGCACACTCTGTGTGTTAAAAAATTAGACTTTACGATCACAGCTCCCTAGGGTCTGGTAGGATGTAAGGGACCATCACTGAGGCCTGGGAGAGAGACCTAGGAGACTGGGCACGATGGATATCTACTCCTGAGAAGTTTGGGCAGTGTGCCTCAGTTTCCCCACCTCCTATACTGCTGTGAGGTATGACTGAGTTGGCAAACAAATCACAAGACTGGTGGTTTACAGAGAAAGTAGACATCGTGGCTTTTGTTACACCTTCCCACTTTTCTCGGATGAACTGTTTGGCAGCCTGGGAGTTTGCTGAGCTGAATGTGTATCCTTGCATGTGACTTCCACGGCCTCAGTAAGGACCTCAAAGCTCTGAAGTTTCAACAGTGCTTTCTTAGAGTAATCCTTGAGGGGTGGGAGGGGGGAGTCTCTGGACTCCTGTGAAATCAGTGTTAAATACCTTTAGGTCACCCCATCCAGAGCCTTGGTCCAAAGATGAGGCTCACAAGGTAGAACATGCTGGCCAACGTCATGAAGCATGGCCAACAGAGCCAGGACTTGAACCTGACCTCTGCCCATCGAGCCAACTGCTGGTTCTCCATCCTCTTGGGCTGCTCGGGTCTCACCAGGTCAGATCAGGTGGGCAGTGGGCTGAAGGAGTCAGTGCTTCTCCAGGACAGAGGCCAAGGCTGGGCTCCTGAGCTCAGAGGCCTCCTGTGGCTTCAGCACAGAGGAGCGGGAGCAGGTGGGATAAAGGCCATCAGGAGGGAACAAAGGCGCCTGGCCACTCACCTGGTGGCCCAGGTCCCACTATGCACATTATATCTATGCTTCTGGAGCCACAGCAGGTGGCCCCATCCAGGCCCTGCCGGTGCATCCGGCATTCTATCATCAAGCTGTCCCTCTCCATCAAGCTCTTCAACTGCATTTGGCCACACACTCGCAGCTCTCTGAGGACACCTGGCTTTTTCCTATTTGTTTGTTTATTCCTTCAACAAAATCTGGACAATAGACTGAGATGATAAGTCCTGAGAAGGAGACAAGGAACAGGATAAACAGGCTCTGCTCTCTAAAGCTTTCTGGTCACCCTGGAGCGGGGAGGAGTGTTTTATCACTGAATTCGAGTCAATGTTTTTACGCTACAGATAGCCCACCACTTACTGCCTACACCTGGGCAGACGGTTCTCACCATCCTTTGCTTATTACTATATGCCTTGAATATGAGATTCTAGGAAGTACACATGCAGTTACCTGCTATTCCTTCAAAATGTGAGATGTAGTCCTACCTCAGGGCCTTTGCACTTGATATGCTATCTGCCTGGAGCTCTCTTTCCTCATGTAGAAGCTCAGCTGATGCCTTCACTTCCTTCAAGTCTGTGGTTGGCTGTCATGTCCCTGACCACCTCATTAAAAAGGACACCACCCCAAGGATATTCTTTATTCTGTGTTACTCTTTCCTACCTCAGGGACTGCGTATTGTTCCTCATCCGTGTCCCTCAATACAGCCCACTAAGCAGGGCTTTGTCGATGTTCTTCATTGCTGTTTCTCTAGAGTCTGTCCCTTAAAAGAAGTTTCACAAACCCCACAAGGATGCGTGAATAGAAGAGGGTTCTTGTGTGTGAATCCTGCTCCCACCCTGTGCCAGCTGTGTGACCTAGCTGAGTTATTGCCTCTCTTTGCGGCTCAGTTTCTTTTTCTAAAAACAGAGCCCGGGCCTCGCACAAAGTAGCTGACCCAATCAGCCCAGCAAGGGGTGTGAGCACCTGTGCCTTCCAGGGAAGATGAGAGCATCAGCTCCCTCCACCCTGTCTCCCCTCAGCAGCCTCTGCTTTACACGGGGGAGGAGACAGGGGGATCCTCAAGCTTGTCCTAGAAGGAGCAGGGTTCCTTCCTACTCACCCCACCCCTCACAGAGCCATGCAGCCCAGCAGAGCAGGAGAAATGCGCTGGGAAACAGGCTGGATTTATTTCCTGCCTCGCCAGTAAAGTGCTCTAAGAATATGCATATCCATAACCTCATTTCCCTCACAAAGACTAGGTGACAACCCGATGGACAGAGATATATGAGCTTCTCCAAGGTGTGAAAATCCAATCCCAAGCATTCTGTAGGGAAGTGGGCACCAAGATCAAGGATGGGAAGGAAGGAAGGAAGGAAGGAAGGAAGGAAGGAAGGAAGGAAGGAAGGAAGGCGGGCTTATATCTGAATGACCCAGAGGAAGAAGACCCACTGTCAGCTAATGCAAACACACCCAGTCTCAATGGGGAGGGTGACACTTAGAATACTGGGCAGTTTGCCCTGAAGTGTCTAGCCTGATTCTGGGATGGGAGACAAGAGCTTACCCTCCCCTCCCCCTTCCCTGCAGTCCCCTCCTCCCACCTGCTGGCAGGTGAATCCAGCACAGCACACATCTTAACTCCAATTTCAACCTAAACTGCAGCTGCTGTTGTTGCCTGGGGACTCCTATCTTTTTACTTGTTATTGTAGATCAGTTGCCTGCAGCTGCCATAAAGAACTCTCCATGGGTTGTCTGGAATTTCTAAATCATCACTGCAGAGAGTCTGGAGGATAAAGAAACAAGACAGGCTGCCCTACAAGCCTGATAAGTGCTTGACTCAAGCAGGTGACCCTGAGGTCCAGACCCCCAGAGATCAGCACTTCCCTCAGGAGGGAATGCACTTTCCTGCTGTGAGGGCAAGAGGCGCACACTGTGGCTACGATAGGTACTTCCCCACCTGCATCCTTTTACCTGGATGCTAAAACACTATCTTTTTAAATGGCTTTTTGGTTCCCAATATTGTTCTTGCGATTATAGGACAGAGGAGCGAGGGGCAGACGGTCAGGTATGAGATCAGGGATCATCCAATGGAAATACCCAGATGCCTGGGGGTGCATGGCGATTTCCTAAGGGTTCACAGGCATGGAGAGTTTTAAGGGAATTCATTTCCAGACCCTTGACTGACATATATATTCTGTGGGTCCTCCTTTTCCACATCCTCTTTCACAAACACCCCCTTCCATTTTATAACAGAAAGATGGATCAATCGGGATTCCAGCAGGAAACAGATGGCATTTGGGCTGTTTTGAGGATACGGGTTCTATTTAAAACTTGAGGGCAGGATGCTGCATGCTCAGAGCCCAGGTCAAGCCAGGTGCAGGAGAAGCGTTTGGCGACAATGTACACGAATGATCAAATGAATGATGACTTGAGTTCCAGACTTTCTAACTTCTAACTGTAAAATTCTATGACTTCTAGGACCAGTATGTGCAGACTCAAAAGAGAAGCAAGTTGGAGAGATTTGGAAACGGGTGAAATAACCAACCCTCTGACTTCCTCTTATGTTTAGACTCAGTCCAACCATCCGTCTCCCAGGAAAGATTCATTGGTGCCTATCGAAGAATGTGACTCCCACATGCTGTCATAGATTTTCAAAGGACCAGCAGATGATGGGGAGTCTCAGGTCTTAGCGGCTATTGGGCTGCATTTGTTACTCCATAGGGAATTGTCATTTCTCCTTAGTACAGAAGAGCTGTGACTGGGGGGCAGAAAACTCTGAGAAACTGTAAATCTAAAACACACGGGGGAGGAGCGTAGGTGGAGGTATCTGAATTAGATCAAATTTTGCCTCTGGAGTCCAATTTGGATGCATTGATAAGAAGCCCAGTTTTTTTAATGATCTCAAATGTTTGGTTAAAGAGATGGTATAGATACCCGTGTTAAATCCAACCCTATCACTATGGAAAATGTTATTCTGTTGTTTATTCTTATGGCTCGCTCAGAAAGCAGCCTATACTTCACAAGCCCTGGTGAGCCATTTGTAAGAAGGTACACAGAAATGAATGATATTAAATTAGTGCCTGCTTATTCCTCCAAGCTACCCATACAAGTATTCTTTGATTTACACTGAAATTCTTGCCCCATGTTTATTCACATTGTTTCTTCCATGTAAAAGTTATAACATGGCTTCCTCAGGGCATTTATTTTCTTTTTTCATTTTTTTTTCTTTTTCTTGCAATTCTTGACTCTGGTTAAGTAAACTATTGATTTTGTTTTCAAGGTAATCTAAGGGGTAATACAGTTCAGATTTGATAAGTACAACCTTAATGGATTCAGAGTAAACACATTTTAGTTGTTCAAATAGAGCTTTTTAAAAAATCAAATTGATCAAATGATGGCTGACCTCATGGGGATATCTGGGTAGGCTTGATGGACACGAAGCTCCATGTGATGTTAACAATACAGCGAACAATTATCAAAAGAAAAACTGATATTAGTGGCTGGGGAGGCTACTCCAAAGAATGTGCTCTTCAAAAATGAATTAACAGTGGGTTTCTTAGAGTGACCCAAGTAAACTGCAGTATTTGAGAAGCCAAGGAAACTTCTTCTAGGTGGGCCAAGAGTGTCAACCAGTGTCATTACAGAGATCCCAGTCAACTTGTCCACTCTAAGACAACGGACATCAGTCTTCAGGAAGCACATTTCATATATCAGGATACACTTGGTTGGAAGTGGCAGAAAACCCAAGTCCAACTGCTTTAAGCTTAGGAAAGAATTTATTGGCTAGTGACAAGGAAAGGTCAGGGGTAGAGCTGGCCTTAGGCATGTCCATTTCCACAGACTTAAACTTCCGTATCAGGACTCTGACTCTTTCTTTCGGTCTTCTTGGATTGATATCACACTGAGGAACCTGCTGTCCCCATATAGACCTCAGCAGCTTCCGTATTACCTCCTTCCACACATAGGTCCCTCTGTAAGGGCAACTCTATTGCACCTCTAGTAAATGCCCAGGATTAGCTCTGATTGGTTCTGACTGGGTCAAATGCCATTCCTGAGCCAATCCCTGTGGCCAAAGGCATGGGATATCTGATTGGCCAGGCCTGGGTCACATAACATTCCTGCTAGTAAAGCTGGGGTTCCCAGAGCAAACTCAGAGTTGTGTCCTCAGAATTATGAGAGATAAACACTGGGCAGACCCAAAAGACAGTTGTCTACCACACATCCTTCCTGACGAGTTGTCTTCCAGGGTCAACCTAGAATCCTTGTGTTCCTTGACCCTTCCTCACCTTTGGTGCTTGGACCTCATTTCTCAGGACCTCTGCCCTCCACAAGACCACCTGCTTCCTCCCCGAGCTTCTATTTCCAGAATGTGGCTTCCACCCAGATTCCTCTCTTTGCCTCTCTTTCTCAGGTCCCACTCCTGGGGAATGTCCCCTTGCCTCTTTGACCTCAACTCATTCTCCTTTCTTCACCGACATCTGACTCCAGGTTCCCAGCTATGTCACTGTCAAGCATCTGTGCTCCCTCATTCCTGTGTGGTCTCTGGGATCAGATTGCCAATGGCCAGTGGATTTGAGCAGGTAATAAACACTGTAGGTTTAAGCTACTGAGATTTGGGCTTTTTCCTTATATGGTACTGCAAATAGCAACAGATAGGGAGCTTCAGCCTCACCTAAATATGTTCATTATTTTTAATAAAGGGAATGTATTCATGTATCACTTGTGTAATTAAAACAGCACTTAATAAAAAGAAGCCTAAGATGTACTCATGCAGTAGAATTAATCCTTACCCTGTAAATTAAGGTGTTCTAGATAGTTCTGTGTTCTCAATGGTTAATTATTCATAATTATAATTTTTCCATTTTATAATGAAAGAATTTGGTTCTATTGGTATTTATTACACTATTCTTTTCAATTATCCTTATATTTTAGAGTAAAATACTGTTATGTCTCCTTAAAGCATAACTTAACTTTTTAGTAGTACATGTCAAAGAAAATAATCCTTTATTATCAAACACTTCTATGACAACTCTTCTGTGCCAGGCATATTGTAAATGCTTTGTAAATATTACCTCATTTAAAATTGGCAATAACCCTTTGAGTCAAATATTATTATTATTTGACAGTCCCATAATCAGTGATGAGAAAGCCAGCATTTGGTCTGAGGCAGTGTGGTCCAGAATTCCTCCTTTGATTATATATTTCTCTGTCTGTCTACATCGAGGGGTCTAGAACAGTGCTTGCATCAATTATAGCCTGTCTCTAATGATTTGTTGATTGAACGAATGAATGAACTGTACTTCATAAAAGTCCTTTCATTTACATTATTTCATTTTTAAAAATATATATTTTATTGATTTTTTTACAGAGAGGGAGAGGGATTGAGAGTCAGAAACATTGATGAGAGAGAAACATCGATCAGCTGCCTCCTGCACACCTCCTACTGGGCATGTGTCCACAACCAAGGTACATGCCCTTGACCAGAATCGAACCTGGAACCCTTCAGTCTGCAGGCTGACGCTATATCCACTGAGCCAAACCAGTCAGGGTTACATTATTTCATTTGACTGTCATGGCAATCCATCCATCATTGGCACATGTGATTAATATCCCCAAGTTACAAATAAAGAAACTGAGTCTTAGAAAGGTGAAAGTAAAGGGGCCTTCTAGGAGGTGGCAGAGCTGGGCCTCAAATCTAAGCATCATAATTCCTCATCTACTGTTCTTTCTACTTCCACTAAGTTCAGAAAACTGACAACCCCGGCTAAATCTAGACCGCAGCTATTTTCATTATTTTTAAGTAGTTCAGAGATTCTAGATAAAGCATCCAGATTTCCAATTTATCTTTAAAGAAAGAAAGAGAAGGAGATTTGGCTCCACGAGGTCTCATTTGTGTAAGCAGCCGTCCGTCCTCTGGAGTTGGGCCCCTGTGGCCTGCAAGGTCCCACTGCCCTCAAAGAAGCCTCAGGGGAAGAGGAATTAGTAGTCTTTCTTTTACTGAGGAGGGAACGGAGCCTTGTGGAGGTCCGTGGTCATAGGCTGGAGGCAAGGGAGTCACTTTTGTGGTAGTGGCTATGGGGCCACCTCTTAAATGGCGCCAGTGCTGAAGCCGAGGTAGCTCAGGGCCTGGAGCGTGGAAGGAAGAAGGTTTGAAACAGGCCTGGGAGTGGGGAATGCTTTCCTTGAGATCCCTAAGAGTGGAGAGCAATGTCCCTCTTGAAGGAGCTCCCTGTCCTCACCAATTCCCTAGCCATCGGAGAAAGAACCCTCACCTCAGAGCAAATGAAGACAAAGAAAAGGCTTTCTCTCTTTCCTCCCAAGGGCCAGAGAATTCTGCCTCCTTCATTTCAGAGGCACAAACTCGGAGGCCTGCATTTTCAACGTATGCCCCTCTCTCCTGCAACCTGGGGAATGTTATGCGCTCTCTCTGCCACATAATAAGTCACAGGGAGGCCTTGAACGGCCCCATTCGAGTCCCTGCCGCTTCAGGAGCAGGGCCTTCCTTCCAGAGGCGCATCGCTGTCTTAGTCCACTTGGGCTATCTTCCGAATATCACAGGCTGGGGACTTAACCAAAAAGAATTTATTTCCTCACAGTTTTGGAGGCTGAAGTCCAAGATCAAGGAGCGGGCAGTGGTTTCTGCCAAGGCCTCTCCTCTGGCTGGTGGACAGCGTCCTCATGGCTGTGCCCTCCTGAGGCCCCTCAGAAAGGAAACTCCTGTGTCTCCGCTTCTTACAAGGACACATTCCTATCGGATTTAGGCCTCATCCTTAGGAACTTGTTTACCCTTAATTACCTCCTTCCAGGACTCCTGAACCTTCAATAGACCTCACCTGAGGAAAACACAAACATAAATAAGCGTGAGTGTCAATTCTGGGGGTGATTGGTTTAGCGCAAGCCCAGCCATACTGGTTTAATAAGGGGCTCTGAGGACGGGCACAGGATATTGACTTGAAGCTGACTCGGCAGAGCATCAGTCTCTAGTGGGAGAGCATGACTCAGAGAAATAAAGTTAAAATAGAACAGTTTTATAATTTCCCTCTTGCTTTAAATACACATGTTCTTGGTGAGCACTCCTGGAGATTGCAGTAGGTAAAACCTCTTCTTCCTAAGCCTTTGTTGGCTGCCACCAGGAAAGAATATTAAGAACATCAATAACTCAGGTGTTTGGGGACTTCTTAAGGGCCAACTCTTATTGTGACTTAATTAAGAAGCCTGGCTGAGGAGCGTGAGGCTATTAAACAGGAGTTGACAGCCATGGTTGACTCAGGACTGCTTAGAGATGTGGTCTTTATTAGTCATCTTTGCTTCTATGAAAGCAAAGTAGGTTTGTGTTCCATTTGGGGACTAATTCATTAGTCACTGTGAAATCTCTGAGGACAGATAGGTCCATTTCAAAGCTCATTTGCAGTTGGCTTTTAATTTCAGTGGTTTTAGAATGGAATTCTCCCGCCTGAACCCCAGAGTGTTTGGACACCGCCTGCAAATATTTAATACCCACAGCGAAATTTCAATATAACACTAACAATTTGTTTTCCCTGATATCAGCCCCATTTCTCAAAGCTATTGACCAGGCCCATAAAGAAATGTCACTCGTGCCCCCTTTGTAATGGTTTTATGCAAATAGCTTTCAAGACTTAATTCCATGTAAGTGTTTAGGCCCTAAACTTTAGGAAAAGAGAAAATAGGGAGGGAAGATAGACTCAGACTGGTGAGAAATAGAAAGGTGGAGGGGAAGGAAGAGAGATGTGAGGAGAGGTGGGGTGGTGGAGAGAAGGGAGACACAAAAGGAGAAACAGTGTCAGGAGCACATGCAACGACTTTTCTCTGTGACACGGGGGGCTGCAAAGTGGAGATACATCCGTGCCTTGCGCCTCGCAGCGCTGCCGGGCGGAGACACGTTAGCATTGCTTTTGAAAGAGTCAAGTACAACTCACACAATTTTGACTCTTACTGTCTGAGCAGGGAGAGGAGCCAGAACAATAATTGAGTGAGTGTAGCCAAGATTACCTGACAGAGGAGGGCGTATCTGGAGACCCACCATGCTTTCCAAGGCCAAGGGGTATAACGGGCGTGGATGGCTCAAAAGCCTCCAAGTATTCCTGTTCCCTAAACTGATCTGCCCAAGAACACTCTTGCTGTGTTGTCAGCAAGTCGGTGGTCTCCTCCCGTCCTCCTTCCATAATTCTCTTTCGTGCGTTTTGCAAAAGAAGGGCGTGGTTTTCGCCATCCAAAACCTTCCCGCGCTGCTTTGCCTGGACACACCTCCCAAACAACCAATGAAAGGGCACATCAGCTCGTTGGCTAGGGCTCCTCCAATCAAAACCCCACGATGCCCTATGTCGTGAGGAGATGCATTGCAATATCAAAATTATTCTAATATTTAAAAATCATTACATTTTGCTCTTTATGTTGTTTTCATCAGTTGAGTACTACTGGTCATTCCAATGACAACTTCATTCAAAATACATGTTTAAACCCTTGGACTTATGCTCGCTGTAAATTTATTTGTTCGCACGTCTATATTTGAGCAGAGCTGCCCCAAAGCACCCGGGCCGCCTGCTTGTACAGATTTACTTTTCAATGTGCAGGTGGATCCTTGTTTCAGGGCCCCTGGGAACTCCCACATTTGTAAACGGTTCTGTGGCCCAGATTAGTTTCCCCCTAAAATGCAGTCACTTCACAGGCTACCTTCCACTGAAGCAGTGCCGTTCATTGTTTTTAGTTTCTGCTCTGCACAGAATGTGGCCTCATCCATTTCATTAATCTTGGCTGCATCTGCATTTCACTGTTTCATTTTCTCCAAGAGCCATTTCCTGGCTAAGATTGTTGATCTTTTAGAATTCTCCACGTCTAAGACTATGCTGAGAATTTAGCTAAAAGACTCCATAATTTTGAAAATCCCCTGGAAGCCTACATGATTATACACAAATATTACAGGTGCCATTTTAGCCCTCACACTCAAGGTCATGTATCTTCGATTATCTATTTCATTTAGTGTCAGCCTGTTTTATTAATTAGACCTACTAAGTGTATATAGTATTTTGCATGTTCAACAGCCACTCTGTAAAATAAGCCATCTTCCAAACGGGATCCAGGTTTCATTATGAAAAAATAAAAATATATGAAATTAATCTAAATATTGGAAACTATCTGATGAACACAGTTATAGACTACGATGCTAAGTAATAAATTAAAAATAACCTATTCCACAATAGCTGCCTCAGCAACCATTTTGTGTGGCCAAAAGGCCTACAGGGGCCTTGACCTGACACTGGTCCCTCTAGCATAACCTAGTAACAGCCTGCAGAGTCACAAGTGAAGGTAAGTTCCTGAAGTAACCCCTATGGTAAGCACTCGCCTCCCCAGTTCAGAGTGTTGCTTTCTCTTGTGCACCCCTTAGAGCAGATACCCCACCCCTGTGAAGCTCACCAAAACCCAGCTTTTTTGTTCACTTGTTTTTTTAATATATTTTTATTGATTTCAGAGAGAAAGAGAGAGGGAGAGAGGGAGTGAGAGAGAGAGAGAAACATCAATAATGAAAGAGAATCATTGATTGGCTGCCTCCTACATGCCCCACACTAGGGATCAAGACCACAGTCCAGGCATGTGCCCTGGCCTGGAATGGACCATGATCTCCTGGTTCATAGATTGGTGCTCAACCACTGAGCCATGCTGGCTGGGCTTGGGTTTGAATTGACCAATCTGACTAGTCCAGGAAGCCCAAAGTTCTCCATCCACAGCCCTAATAGAGGCACATGCACAGGTCCTGCTGCACTCCCTGTGCGTGCACCCTGCTTTGACTTCCCCATGTGGTCCCTCTAGGAAGTTCATGATGTCGTCCAGGACCTGTGAGTAATAAACTTTTCTCTTTCACTTTCCCTTGTCTCTTTTGTTGAACTTCGACTCATCCAACACCCTGGTTCTACTTAACCAATGCTAATTTAACAAAATCACAACAGATTAGATTTCTGTTCAGAGGTCATTGTTTACCAAGAATCTAAATTTTAATCAATTTATTACTTATTTGAACACAATGTGGATGGAGAAAAATCCAGTCTTTTGGGGGTTCTAAATACTAAGCGGTAGGTCAGCCTTTCTTACCAGCTAAGAAGTCTTGTCTCACTCACCAGACTTGCCATAGGAGAATCAAATTCATGTCTCAGCAAAGTCACACACCATTGCATGTGATGGGGAGTGATGGTCATCAGCGCTATTGGCTACATAAAGTCCTCCACTCTTCTCCATAGTTTTGCACTTGCCTGCCATATGTGAAGTTTGGTGCAGCTGTGTGATCAGTCTTGCCAGTGATCCACAAGAAGAAGTGGTGTGTATCACTCTTGAGGCAGTGTCCCATCCATCTGCCATGCTGGTTGTATAAAAACATGCCAAGATGAAACCTGGCTTACGAATAAATACAACATGAAAATATTGCTGCTATAACAGGGATGGAAATGCAGCATTTATGAAAATGAACTACTTCTTACTTTAAACCACTGAGATTTTTTTAAACTACTGGGGATCTTTTGTTACTGCAGCATGAGCTAAGTCATCCTGATTAATACACAGGTTCATTTAAAACTAGTTAAAGCTCCATTTACAACTTGTTAAATCTGTGAATTGAAAAGTTCTACCATATGGCCCTAACCAGTTTGGCTCAGTGGAGAGAGCGTCAGCCTATGGATTAAAAGGTCCCAGGTTCGATTCCTGTCAAAGGGCACATGCCCAGGTTGTGGGCTCGATCCCCAGTAGTGGGTGTGTAGGAGGCAGCCGATCAATGATTCTCATCATTGATATTTCTATCTCTCTCTTCCTCTCCCTTCCTCTCTGAAATAATACAAATTTATTTTAAAAAAAGAAAGAAAGAAAAGTTCTACCATATGCAACTCACTTTGGGTACTTTTTATTTTTTTGACCTATAGTATCTCATTCCTTTAATGAGTCTGAATTTTCAATCTGCCTTTGCAACAAATTCTACAAACTACCAAGCTGGCATTCTTTCACTGCTATATGACTCAGAAAGAACCTAGGAGTTTACCATCATGATGTTTTCTGTTGCCTGCCAAAGCCCTTGTAGCACTGGTTCTGTGCTCACGGTGCTAATCCTGGAGGCCATGACCTCTATAACATTTCTCAGCAATTCCATTTTCTGCTTTGACCCAGGGTCAGAGACATTGGTCAATAAGCAAGCCCAGTGTCCATCAAAAATTGATTTAAATAAGAATGTAAACAG
This sequence comes from Murina feae, assembly GCA_004026665.1. Taxonomy (NCBI): domain Eukaryota; kingdom Metazoa; phylum Chordata; class Mammalia; order Chiroptera; family Vespertilionidae; genus Murina; species Murina feae. The sequence continues at coordinate 3,950 of PVJC01023557.1, read as the reverse complement.
GAAGGTCTTTACAAGATAAATGCTATGTGCAGCTAATGGAGCTCAGAGAAAGAGACTTATTAACCCTGGAAACTCAGGAAAACTGATGAGTGAGACCAAAGGGCATGACCTATAATCCACAAAGCAGTGACAGCTTCAGTGCTATCTGCAGCTGTCGGTTCACCTGGCAAGCAGTGAGCCCTGAAGGCTGGTGGGAACCTTCATTCCTTCAAGTCAACAACAACATAAATACCAAAAATCTAGCTGAGACAATCATTAATTGCAGAGCTTTAAAAATCTCTTTGTGAGCAGGAAGGCAGTTTTTCTTCCATGCATGTACTTATCTTTGAGAGGAACCAGAGCAGCCAATCCAGCATTGGAGTTCTGAATGAGGTCAGCTTCTCCTGGAAAATTCTTGAGGGTACACATCATCACATTCCAATGGTCTGGCTTTAACTTTTCCTCTCAACTTCTTAACTGTAGGCCTAATTGAAACCACACAAAGCTCCTTGGGTGTTTTGTCTTAAAGGGACAGAAGGACAGCGTCTGGAGGAAGAAGGAAGAGAATGGATAACTTGACGACTCCTCTTGCAGGACCAGCTGAATCTAGAGGTACTTAAAAAAAAAAAAAATCAAACCGCAAGTACCCAACCCATGCCCAGGGCATTATCTGCTTTGCCTGAAATGATTTCTGCCCCAGGAAAGGAATGAGTAGCAACCAGATATCCCGTGCAATGTCAGAGCCCCTCTACTGGCCATCATCTTCCTCCTTGGACTGCCATGTGTCTGCAATCACCACTACTACTTCTAACCTGAGACACTGAACACACCTTTTAAAATGCACATATCACACAACTGAAAGGTTTGATCAGTCAGGATCCTTGATTTCATGCAACAGAAAAATCCGAGTTAAATAGCTTTAAATTAAAGGAGCTTAGAACATCAGGTAACTAAGCAGTGCAAGGAGTAGTTGTTAGTTCAACTGGACCCAGAGGCTCAAACGATGCCGTGACGTCCCTACTCATGTTTCCTGGCATTCAACTCCTCCTTTCCCTCTCACTTCCATTCTGAGAGGCCATCTTCTGTCATGGCTGAAGGACAGACAAAATCCAGTAGGAAACAGTCTTTGCCACAATCCCAGAAGCCACAACAGTCTGGTTGCATCTCATTGGTCCTGAATGTGTCACATGCCCAGCCCTGAACCAATCACAGTTGTTGGAAAAAGAAAGCTCTGATGATATAGAGCCATTTGGATGAAAACTGGGGAGATGGTTTCCCAGAGAATTTGGGATTTGGTTATCAAACAATTGACTCTGGGTAGCCAATAAATAAATAAATAAATAAATAAATAAATAAATAAATAAATAAATACATTACAAAAATTATATTCATTAAAGCGATTTATAAACTAAAGTGAGATGCACAAAGTTTTACTACCTCCTTCTGAAGGTGAAACCCGTGGGCCTATTTTCCTGGGTTGACTTGTCAGATTAGGTACCTGTGACCATAGACCACTCTGGCTCCAGATCCCCCTCTATTTTCTGTCTCCTCGTGGTTTGCCTAGGCATAGCCTGAAAGAGCGGCCCCTCCCCTCATCTTGCTTTTACGCATCTATATCAGAAGGCTGGTCTTGGGAACCTGCATAAGGACCCAGGCTCCAGAATATGCAGCTTTGTCTGTAATAGTGAAGAACACTGAGCTGACCGAGCCATCCATCAGCTGGAAGCAACGGCATGGAATACTAGACAGAGGTTAAAATACCCTGGAAAAGTGAGAGCGCGTGCAAGTGCAATAAAAGTAAAAGGACAAGCGCTAACATAGTAAATACCCAGTTCAGGGGGGGAACTTAGAGAGGGGGAGGTAAATGTGACAACGAGGATCATACAAGAAGCTCCACCTGTACTTGCGAACTTTGATCTCTTGTGGAGTGGTTTGCTGCACAACACTTTTTTGTAGACAGGAAATAATTTTAAAAATCAAGCTGCAAGTACCCAGCCCAAGCTCAGGGCATCATCTGCTTTGCCCTGAAATGATTTCTTCCCCCTGAGTCTGCGTGTCTTCCTTAGATAACCTCAGAAATGTGAGATCTCTCGAAGTTTCACTTAGCAGCGCTCATCCCTGCTCACCTTCAGGATCCCTTTGGACACTTTTGCCCAGTTGTTAGGAAGTGGGGATGCCCTGCTCCCCACAGTACTTGGTCACATTGTCATTTGTCTACTGATCATCAGTCAGGATTCAGGATGAGCTGCAGGCACAGCCATCCCTCCATGGGGACCTAGACATCGTCTAGCCACACAGAAGCAGATCAATTGTCAGGTTCGATTGTACTGGGATCAAGTGGGCCTCCAGGCCTGTGCAGAAGGATCTGGAGGCTTTGGAGTGCACAAAGGCTCAGCTGGGGACTTCCTGATCATGTCTTGTCTCTGTCTCTGGCTGGAGAGGCAGAAACCTGAGTCTTCCTCAGCCAGGCTAATGGGGTGGGGAAGCTGCCCATCAGCTCACCAGCCTGCTCCAGGCCTGGAATTCCATCATTAGAGATTCCTTCCTTTTGGGCTTCCTACCATTCCCTTCTCCCAGCTGGGATGGATGATGGAGCCACATCTGCCTGTACTAAAGTAGCATTTCTGAATGTCAATGTGGATCTATCTCCCAGTGGAACAGAGAACAAAGTGGGGGCAGCAGAAAGAAGTGAGAAAACCCTGTCTATACCTTTGGATGCTCCACAAGCTTCTATCTTCCCTGCTTTTCCAGGGGCTTACACAAACTATGCTGGGGAAGGGAGAAGCAAGGGGAGATTACATTACCTCAAAGTTTCCTACTATCACTGAGTATTTTTGGGGAGTGCCTGCCACAACAGTTGACCAATAGTTCTTAGGGAGACTTTAAGATTGACAAGAGGATCCTCACAAGGCATAAGGTCGAGTAGCAGTCTCAAAATGAGCCCCCAACCTGAATTCAGCCAGAGTAGCTCCACATTTGGTCTGTTTAACAAATTGAACTTTTAAATAAGGCTTCATTTGAAGAAAATCTTCACACCTAAAAATTTTTGAGAATGGCTGCTTCAGTCTATGCTGGGATCATTTGATTTCAAAGCTGGCCTTCCTGCAGGAAAATTCAGTCCAATATTATTGTTGTAGACAGGGTCATATGCCCACTAGATTCAGCCCTGTACTACCTATCTTTAGCTATATAACAAGTTACCCCAAATTTTAGCAGCTTAGAGTAACATAAATTTATTATCTATAGTTTTGTGCGCCAGGAATCAGGACATGGCTTAGCTAGGTCCTGTGACCCTGGGCTTCTGACAGGCTGCAACCAATATGTTAGCTGGGGCTGTGGTCTCATCTGAAGGTTCATCCGGGGCCAGAGTGTCTTCTTCTCAGCTGACCCAAATGGTCTTTGGCTGTTGACTTGAAGACTTCTGTTCTTTGCTGGCTGTTGGTTTGGAGGCCTCTCTTGGTTCTTTATCCTATGGGCCTCCACAAAGAAACTCATAACATGGCAGCTGCCTTCTTTAGAGTGAGCAGATGAGAGGGCAAAAGAAAGAATGAGAAAGATGGAAGTCACAGTCTTTGTTCTATTTCAAATTTCAGAAGTGGCATCTATCACTTTTGCTGTATCCAACTCAAGGAGGAAATTACACAAGAGCACCAGGAACTAGGGTTCATTGGAGCTATTTTAGAAATTGCCCAGCACACCACATCTGGCTAAATTTCGGATAGTTGTTAGACTGAATTGTGAATAATTGACAGACTGCATTTTCTTCTATCTGTTTCCTGGAAATAGCCCTTGTTCACACCATGGTTGTGAACAGAACTTCTGTTTTACTGGCCGCAAACTCACAGAAAAATGTGACATTTCAGGCAAAGTGTTCCTCACTGTGAAACACTTTGCTGAATTGTGTTTTGCCCTCCCCTGCTCCCCTCCCCCAACTTGTGCTTTTATGGAATGTTGAGGAAGAAGGACAATTT
>PVJC01023556.1:0-26321 GCA_004026665.1 Murina feae | reverse complement strand
AGGCACCCCCTCTATGTTGATCTCTCAGACTCTTGCCCTCCCCTGCATGTTGTTCTCTTTTTTGAGCTGTGGCCAGGGCTGGGTGCTGCCTGCCTCCCAAGCTTGCCTACTGCCCATCTTCCTCCAGCCACCAGAAAGCAGGGAAAACTCCGCCTCGTGGTCAGGCCAGCCTTTTCCTGCTCCCTGATCCCTGGAAGGGGTCTGGGGAGCCACCAAGCAGGACTCCAGCCCCCAAGAGCTTGCTTTCCCGCTCCCCTGTGGCCCCCAAAGGGCCTGGGGAGCCGCCAAGCAGGCCACCGACTCTTTCCCACTCAGTGGTCCCCTGCTGCCTTCCTTTCCCACTTCCTGGTGCCGCCAAGGGGTCTGGGGATCTGCCAAGCAGGCCCCTGGCCCCTGCAGCCTTGCTTTCCCCCTTCCCGGTGCCCCACAAAGGGGCCTGGGCAGCTGCCAAGCAGGCCGAGACCGCCCCACTGCCTCTTTCCCACTCCCCAGCCCACCACCTTGCTTTCCCACTTCCTGGTGCCCTGCAAGGGGCCTGAGAAGCCCACCAAGTAGGCCGCTGACCCCCTGCCGCCTCTTACCCGCTTCCCGGTGCCCCACAAAGGGCCTGGGAAGCCCACCAAGCAGGCCACTGACCCCCTGCCGCCTCTTACCCGCTTCGTGGTGCCCTCCAACCCTGCCGCCTCTTTCTCACTCACGGGTTCTGGGTCCTGCACTGTCCCGCCCTGCAGCCGCTCTGTGCACTCGGGAGGTCCCTCAGCCAGGCCTGTGCCCTCTCGCAGTCTGGGACCCCTCGGGGTATGTCCACCTGCTGGCTGCCTGACCAGCCTGGGTGAGGGGCTTTCAGGCTGCCCACAGCTCCCATTGCCCAACGTCCCAGCAAGGCCAGCTGGGCGCAGGTTTCCTATAATTGATGCTGTTCCTTTAAGGCGAGGCCTTTTACTAACGAAGCCTCCTCTCTGCCTCACCTCACGGCTTCTATAATGAAACAATTGTTACACTTAATTATTGCAAATGTGCGTTTTGCTTCAGGCCAAAGGCTAAGGAGCCAGCGAGCAGGTAGTTTTGCTTTCGCTCCTGCTGCAACGGATGCTGCCTAAATGTTTACTCAGGTCCGTGAGTGGCGGCCGCCATGTTGGCTGGGCTAATTTGCATACAGCTGTTCTGATTGGCTATGGGCGTCCCGGAGAAATGGTTAATTTTACTATTTCACTTTTATTAGTTTAGATTACGCAGCCTAACCCATGACAATCTTGGTTCATATTAAGTATAGAATGCTGGTAGTCATCATATTTTTCTTTCTGCTATCCCATTCTGAGCATTATATTGTTTCCAAAATTGTCATTAATGAATAGTATAGTCTTTAAACTGTTTTATTTAAAACTAGAGGCCTGATGCACAAAATTCATGCAAGAGCCTTGGCCCTCGCAGCCCTGGCCGACCCTCACAGCCCTGGCATCGTCTGGAAGGTTGTCCGGATGGTCAGCCAGACAACTGTTCTGCTGTTCAGTCTAAATAGCATATTAGTGCTTTATTATATAGGATACTTTGCTTCAACAAATTTGAAGAAATATGAAATTGAAAAAAAAGTTTAGTATTACTTGTTCTATGTAAGGCATAGCATATATATAGCAGCTCTTCCTTTCCACATACTTATAATAAACTAGAGGCCTGGTGCACAAAATTTCATGCACTGGGGGAGATCCCTCAGCCCAGTCTGTGCCCTCTTGCAGTCCAGGACCCCTTGCTCCTTATCCCTCTCCCACTAAAGACCTTCATCACCCTGTTGTCTGTGTCCATGGGATATGCATATATGCATACCAGTTCTCTGGTATCTCTTCCCGCCCCCCAGCCTTCTCTCTGAGATTCCACAGTCTTCCATGTCTCTGGGTCTATTTTTCTAGTTTATTCTGTTCATTAGATTCCACATATAAGAAGATCACATGACATTTGCCTTTCACTAGCTTATTTCACTTAGCATAATCATCTTGAGGTCCCTCCCTACTGTTTCAAAGGGTAAGAGATCTTTCTTTTTTTTACAGCTGCATAACATTCCATGATGTAAATGTACCACAGCTTTTTTATCCATTTATCTACTAATGGGTACTTGGGCTGTTTCCATATCTTATCTGTTGTAAATTGTGCTGCTATGAACATAGGCTGCATATGTTCTTTCTGATTGGTGTTTCAGGTTTCTTACTATGTATTTCTAGAAGTAAGATCACTGGCCTTATGGCAGTTCCATATTTACTTTTTTGAGGAAACTCCATACTGTTTTCCAGAGTGGCTGCATCAGTCTGCATTCCCATCAGCAGTGTACTAGGGTTCCCATATCTCCACATGCTCACTGGCACCTGTCATTTGTTAATTTGTTAATGGCAGCCACTCTGGCAGGTGTGAGGTGACAATTTGGATCTCTCTGATGATCAGTGACTTAACATTTTTTCATCCCTCTCTTGACTACTGGTATGTCCTTTTTGGAGGGGTGTCAATTTAAGTCCTTTGCCAAATTTTAAATTGGATTGTTGGTTGAAACAGAATTTAAAAGGTAGATCCTGTTGGAGGGAAACTAGAAAATCAGTCCACACTTGTTAGGGCTACTTTTTGACTGACTAGTAGAGAGGAAACTCATTTACTTAACAACAATTCAGGGGTTGACTACTCCTGAGACAGTGTGTGGTCCCTGCCTTCACAGAGCTTATAGTGCAATGAAAAAGATACACTAGCAAATTCGACAGTGTGTAAGGGCACATAATAAAAATAGAGCCACGGTTGTTGAATAATTATTCCCCTTACTAACTATAGATAAGAAATTTTCTTTTCTTTTTTTTTTTTTCCTGCTGCAGGTTTATTTGTACAAACAGCACACGCCACGCAGACAGCAGCCCAGGAGGCCCACCAGTCCTTCCGTCCTCATGTCGGCAGACAGAGGCCTCTACTGTGGAGCCTTCGTGGGGGGCTGGGCACCTTTGAGAGCGGGAGCCTGAGCCCCTTTGGGAGCCTGACCTGCAGCTGCACCCGCAGCCTGGGGCTTGCTTTCCGCCTTGGCCTTGGCCTTTGGCCGGCAGAGCCTGAGCCCCTTGGCGATGCGGGCCGAGCGCGTTTCCCAGGCTTGGGGTGCGCCATGTAGGCGAGTCGACTGAGTGTGCGGCTGCAGCCCTTTAGGATATTGGGCCTGGGCTCCTTGGGCTTGGCCAGGGCTCGTGGCCTTGGAGTTGTTGGCCTGCACCTTGTCCAGGCCCTTCTTGTTGTGCTTCTTGGCAAAGCGCATGTTCCTTAGGAATTGGGGGTCTACCCCCAGATTCGTGTCTTTGTGACCGGGGTTTCTTGACGCTGTTTTTGTGCCATTTTCGCGACTGGTTGTGCGTGGTGTGGTTCCTGGACTTGGCCATCTCTGCACCGAAGCCGCCAGGGACCGGAAGAGCTAAGAAATAAGACTCTGGAAAACTGCAGGATGAAACCAGGCTGTAAAAAGATAAGATGCCTCAATGGGTCCATTACTCAGAAAAGAAACACACTTTGAGATCAGACCAAGGACAGGACACGCTTTGATTTGGCTGCTGTGCCCAGACCCTGCTCCTCTTCGGGAGTTTTTCTCAGGAATACTGACCATTCTCCGGTCCCAGGAACAGGCTGAGCTGCTTCTAACCTCCCAGAAGATTAGCTACCTTGTTATCAGACTTGGAGCTCCTGTGTAGGCCAGACTGCAGACCCGACCCTCCCCTTTCCATGTTACACTTGTAGCTCACAGCTGCATGTAGTTATCTTCTCCCTCTTGTGTATATAATCAACCAACTGGTGAGGGGGAAGAGAGCAGAACTTCCAGGGTGACCGACTGCTCTCCCCATACTGCCCGCATTTCTGGAAAAAACACTCATATATGATTCAATCTTGTCTCTGCTTAATTTGGCTCAAGTAGTGACAGGCAGCCTGAGACCCACTGTGTCTAGTTGCAAATTGACCATTAAAAAGTGCCCAGATGGTCCTAACCTGTGTGGCTTGGTTGGCTGGGTATTGTCCCGTGCACCAAAAAGATGCCATTTCAATTCCCAGCCAGGGCACATACCTGGTCTGTGGGCTTGATCTCCAGTGAGTGGTGTGCAGGAGGCAGCCTATTGATGTCTCTCTCTCACATTGATGTTTTTCTCTCTCCCCCCTCTCCCTTCCTCTCCTTCTCTATTAAAAAAAAAAGTATCAGGATGATCTGTAATATAACAACAGCATAAGCCAGGACACTGGGGATTTATAACACCAGGCATCTAAATCAAGGAATCTAGTTTACTGAAAAATCCCATAACAAATGGTAGTGATAGGAAAGATTAGTAGAAGTTAGTAGAAATAAGCTAAAAGTCTGTTAGGCAGAGAGATATGAAACGGGGGTAGAAAGTGCCTGCAGTGGGAATGGGTAGCAATAGGTGCAGGCAATCCAGGGGTGCATTGACTGCAGATTGTTTAAACACAGTAATAAACAAAAGTGGGGGTGCTTGTTACAATCACCATGCACCAGTGATTCTAAACAATGTCGGCGATATACCCTTAACCCAAAAAATGTTCTGTTGCTCTACTTTCTAAATAGTTATTGCAGATTCCATTCAGTTAGAAATCCCACTATTTAACCTTATCTACATATATAAACAGGAAATATGCAAATTAGCCAGGCATCTCCACCGCTCAGGAGGAGCTGTGCGTGCAGATGGGTGGGAGGGGACCGCATGCTGCCCCCAGCCCCAGCAGACACACACCAGGGATGGGGGCGTGCTCCAAGCGGCTCCAAGGGTCCCAGGTGCCTGGCAGCAGCTGGAGCGAAGCAGCCCAGGTCCTGGGTGCTGGAGGGATGCCGGTGCCAGCAGCCAGGGGAAGGAAGGCCTATTCTTGCATGAAACTTCACGCATCGGGCCTCTAGTTCTTTAATAAATACTTTGTTCTACGTAAAAATTGATTTGGCAAAGTCTCAGTTACACAACCAGCCCTCAACTCAGCTACATGTGTTCATTTCAAGAGGAAGTTAATCACATTTCAGAATCATCCATGCGCGTTTCAAAAACAGTCACTGCCCCCAACCCCGCTGGCACAACATATCCCTGTGCATAAACAACAGATTTGAAATAAACAATGTTAGTAGAGCCTGGCCGGCGTGGCTAGTGGTTGAGTGTTGGTTGACCTGTGAACCAGGGGTCATGGGTCAATTCCCGGTCAGGGCACCTGCTGGGTTGAGGGCTTGATTCCCAATAGTGAGTGTGCAGGAGGCAGCCGATTGATGGTTCTCTCTCATCATTGATGCTTCTCTCTCTCTCTCCTTCTCCCCTCCTCTCTGAAACAAATAAAAATATGCTTTAAAAAACAAACAATGTTAGCAGAGTAATTGTAAAGATGAAGAAAGCAACGTTGAGTTTCTATAATTCTGTATTTCTATGCAACTGAATTTTTTATTTGAATTTAAGATTGAAAATAATAAAACAGTGCAAAATGTGAGTTGTAATACTCTTATGTATGTGACATAATATATATGTATGTATATGTATACAAATTATATGTCTATATTCAGGTAATTCAGGAAAATATTTTGCCTTTTATATATGACTTGGTTGTATATGTGTATGTATATGTGTAGATATATATTACATCATATATGAGTATATGTGTATATATATATACACATATGTATTCACATATGTTAAATCAATATATTAAATTCGTATATTATATATACTGATCAATTTGATGAACCCTAAGAGAGTCTTTAGGGACAAAGAATCCATAGCACATTTCAAATATTTTACAGCCCTTCCCCCCCCCCACCCCCGCCTCCACTTGTTTTCATTTCGCTCATTTTATCTTGATTTCGTAGTAACAGATGCCGATAGAGTTTCTGACACTGAGAATGCCAGATTTATCATTAATGTGTTGCCAAACTGGAGAAGATTTATTAACAATATGTTTTGCCTGCATCAATTTGCTTCTTTTAATATAGAAACTCATTTAAATAACATCTGAATAAAGGCGTTAATAACAGTAGTGAAGCAAAAGCCAGATTGGATTAATGAGCAGCTGACCCAAGTCTTCACCCTGAATTAAAATTGAATGACAATTGAATAATTTGGGAGGACAAAATGTCAATCTAAACTCTCCCTCCATCCTTTCTCTCTTTCACACTGGCTACTATACAGGGATGGGCAAAAGTAGGTTTACTTTGAGTACACAAAACACGGTTTATTTTTGTATTATTATTTATTAGTTATTATATTTATTTGTATTACAATTGTAAGCCCACTTTTGCCTACCACTGTATTTTTTAAAATATATTTTATTGATTTTTTACAGAGAGGAAGGGATAGAGAGAGAGGGAGAGAGAGTTAGAAACATTGATGAGAGAGAATCATCAATCAGCTGCCTCCTGCACACCCTTACTGGTGTTGCGCCCACAACCAAGGTACATGCCCTTGACTGGAATCGAACCTGGGACCTTTCAGTCCGCATGCCAATGCTCTATCCACTGAGCCAAACAGGTCAGGGCTGTGTTTTTAACATACTGAGTATCTTTTTCTCTCTTGGATTTTCTGGGTGTTTAGAAAGAATATCTTAGACTGTCATTAAAATCTTTTATAGCGTCACAAAATATATCCTGAAGTTGTTTTAGAAATCTTAGTTATTTAGAAATGATGAGTCAAGTAGTTCATGCTCTTATATCCATATGTAAATAATAACTAAATATTGGTAAGGGCATTAAGAAAATTATTTTCTTCTTTTAAAATTCAAATATAAATATCTAACAATGTTATGATATTATATCTTGTTTATGTGTTGTTGAATATGGGAAAGTGTGGGGGGTGGAATAGAAAGAGAGATTAGGAACAAGAAGAGAAGAATGAGAGAGAATTATTGGTAGTAAGGCATTGAGACCCATCTATTTGGAATAGTATCTGTACAAATATGTAAGAAATAATGATTGCCTTAGGTAAAAAATCTAAGATAAGTTTGCATCAGTCTAAATATAATGAAATATAAAAGGTAGAGGGCTCCAGAGAAGATATGTGTTGGGAAAGGTTTTGGAAAGAGCTATTCTATTCTATAGTTAATTTATCAGAATTGAATATCTAGGTTTTATTGTTGTTAATCTTTTTTAAGTATTTATACAGAAAAGCTTAATAATCTTAAGTATACACCTTGATGAATGCACCCACATAACTAGCACCCAGATCAAAAATAGAAAATTGTCAGCATCTGGGTCATAACCCATCCCTCCCCTGAAAAAAGGTAACTGCTATTTGACTTTCATTTCCAGAAATTTGCTGTGTGGATTTTAAATTTTATATTAAAAAAATCATACAATTTATGATTTTTGGAGGTTGGTACCTTTCATCCAACATCATCATGTTTGTGAGAGTCAACCATTTAGGTGTGTGTAGCAATGGGTCTTTCTTTCCCATTCTCACTGTATGAATATACATACCACCTTGTGTTTATCCATTTTACTGATGAAGGAAAATTGAGTTGTTTCTAATGTATGACTATTATAAATAACTAGGGGCCCGGTGCACGAAATTTGTGCATGGGTAAATTGCGGTGAGGGTGCAGGTGGGGGAGGAGGAAGGCAAGCAGGGAGGTCCCTCAGCCGGACCTGGACTTCATCCAATTCGGGAACACTCAGGAGAAGTGCTACTGATGGCTTGGACCCACTGCACCTGGTTCTCTGCTCTCTGCCGGGCCTGTCTGCTCCACACTACGGAGATGGGCAAGCAGGTGCTGCTGGGCAATGCCTGCAGGGTCCTTGATGGCTCCAGCCCCCTCATCCCTTCCTTGGCAGCCATGGCCCCAGCCCAGCATAGGCCAGGGTGGGTCTGTCTGGCCACGGCCCCTGGCTCCCAGGTCCACAGCCCTGCTGGTCTAGGGCCCGCCAGCCCAGCAACTGGGATTCCCTGGTGGATCTAAGTAGCTACACCCTCCCGCTTCCCAGGTCCGCAGCCATGCTGACCCAGGGCCTGCCAGGGCAGTGGCTGGGATTCCCGGTGGGTCTGGGTTGTCACGCACCCCCCCTTGCCAGGTCCTCAGCCCTGCTGGCCCAGGGCCTGCGAGGGCAGTGGCTGGGATTCCTGGGTGGGTCTGGGTGCCCCCCCTTCCCAGGTCCGCAGCCCTGCTGCCTGAAATTGATTGCAGCTCTCTCCTCCCGCCCCCCACCCCGCCCCTCCACTGTGGCCTGCAGGAAGGCAACAGATGGCGGCAGCGGACACAGGGAGGCTGCCGCCATCTTGGCTGGGCTAATTTGCATACCGCCACTCTAATTGGATGGTGGGAGTGGCTTACCCCATCCCGGAGAAACGGTTAATTTCAATATTATGCTTTTATTAGTTAAGATGATTCTACGAACATTTATAATGCGATCTTTGGCTAACATATGAAGATTTTGTTAGGTTTTAAATTTTTTATCTTGTAAACATTCTCACAAACGTAAGCCCGGCCAGCAAGGCTCGGTGGTTGAACATCGACCTGTGGAGCAGGGAGTCATGATTTAATTCCCCATCAGGGCACATTCCTGGGTTGTGGGCTTGATATCCATTAGGGGGTGTGCAGAGGCAGTTGGTCAATGATTCTCTGTCATCATTGATGTTTCTATCTTTTTCTCTCCCTCTTTCCCTCCTCTCTGAAATCATTTTTTTAAAAAATTTCCACAAACTTAACTTTCTTAGACTTGGGCTCAGCAGAGCAATTTGAGGCCCTGATCATAAGCACACACTGTGTGCCTGATAGTCTCTCATTTTTTTGTCAAGAGTTTGCCTACGTCACAATCTCACTCTCCTGGAAGCACTTCTACTTCCTCCATATATTTACACTGTTTTCCAAATTCTTGTACTTTCCTTGAAAAAGTGGCAAAAAAAATGGTTTAAAAAATGGCCATTAGGTGAAATTTCTGATGTCAAAATCAATAAGTCAGTATGTTCAAGAGTAGTTTAAGAAAAATTAGGAGTGAAAGAACAAATACTAACTTTCTTTAATTGCTATCCTAAAAAGCCAAAACAACATTTAACTCTGAGGTAATCTCTCTAAAAGTCTGTAGTCTTTTGAAATCTACCCTCTTTGCATGTATCTCTCCTTTTCACTTTGCCTGATCTTCTAAGAGCTACTCTTTCTAAAAGGTTTTCTTAAAAAAATTACAATGTAAAACATTATAACAAAATGCCCTACAGAAATTACTTAAAACATTTGTTTGGAGAAAAGCTAAGGCTACAATTAAGAAGCGAAACTTCAGGCCCTGGCTGGTGTGGCTCATCAGATAGAGCATGGGCCTGAGGATCAAAGGACCTCGGACTTGATTTCTGCTCAAGGGCATGCGTGTACCTGGGTTGCAGGTTCTATCTGTGGCCTCGTCAGGGTGAGTGCAGGAGGCAGCCAATGGATGTGTCTCTCTCGCATTGATGTTTTTGTGCTGTTTTTTTTTTTTTTTTTCCCTCTCTCTCTCTCCTACCCTCCGTTCCTCTTTTTCCAGTCAGTCTCTTAAAATCAATTAAAAAATATTCTTGGTTGAGAATTAATAAAACAAAAAAGAAGCTAAACTTCAGGAAGATATGAAAAAAAGGCAACAAAACCAGCTATAATAGTTGGTATTTAGTGAAATACTAAAGATCTGTACCAAGTATCTCAATTACTTGTTAGCCATTGGTGGAGAAAAAATACTTAAAAGTAAAAGAGAAGAAAAGAGAAAACTTAAAATGCACAGCAATGTAAAAATGTTCAAATAAAAAATAGAAAGTATACTACATATGTCAATTTCAGAAGCCTTCCTTTAAGTGAAAACTGAATACAGTTTCCAATTTTGTATTAAATTGAGATAAAAAAAGACTTCAGAAAACATTTAAGATTCTGGAATAGACTCAACAGCAGCTATAAAGAGACACTTATCCTTTGTTTTTGTAAATGAGTTCAGGTTCATTGAACCAGAAAGTAAAATTAAAATGTGAAATTGCTAATACCATAAATACTCAATGTGTGGTTAGAGGTTTTCAACTAGCCTTAGAAAGTAAATAGGGTAGAAGTTAATACAATTATGACTCTTTAAATGAAACAACCAAAATGGTCTTTGAACTCAATAATTTAGGAGCCTAGAGCTAAAATGTATAGATATTGCAAGTCAAAGGGCAATTAAGACAACCAATATCCCATAATGGCAAAATTCAGAAGGATAACTATTAAAAAAATCTATGCAATAATTTTGCCCCAAGATTAGCACCCAAGAATTTTCTGTCCTTCCTCTAATCTCCCTAGAATTGTATGTAATAGTAGATGGATAACAATAGATCTTATTTTTACAAATATTGCTATATGTACACCTTATCTCACTATGGTAGACCTTTAGATTTGAAATCGAGTCCTTGCTAAATTCTTTACTAAACTATGATATTATATTCACTTTTTTATTTCAATTTCTTTATGTGAAAAACAAGAAAAATAATGTGTGCTTCTAAGGATCAGGAAAATATAATCTATTTGGCATAAAGCAGGTGTCCAGCCATTAGAAGTACATTATAACTTGCAATGTTTCTTATTTTATGCATTCAGATTTTCTTCTGTAAAGATGATTTAAATAAGCCTGTAGATTCTTTTCTCCATCTCATTTTTATGGGACTCCTATCACCAAATTTAACACAGCAGAGAACATAGTCTCAGAACATACTAATCTGCCTTGTTCTGGAGATAGTGCAAAGATGGTAAAATAAAAGGCACATATTTAAATCATTTGGCTTGCTTCTGCTTCAAAAGAGCAGATTAGTAGTGGTCTCTGACTTAGGAAACATTGTGAATTAGATAAAGTTTATCTTTAATTTCCTTTCTATCACCCTTTACTTTACCAAGTTCCTATTTGCTGTCACTCTTTCTATTCCTAACAGATTCTGCAACCTATTATCTTACTCCCAAATCTTCAGAACTACATAACTATTAACTCCCATGTACAGGATCAGTTTGTAATGGATATGCACCACCCATCAGTTCATTCCACATGTATTGAGGGTCTTTGGTAATGAAATGATAAGAACTTGAACAGTAAGTAGGTGTTATCGTCTGTTAGGAATACCATTAGACTGGTCTACCCCATTTGAAAATGACGTTATAAACTAAAGTAATGGTTGGATTCCTTAGTTTCAAACACTTCTTGCTAACACTTAAAGGGCAGTATTTTATTTCAGGGCTTTGATACATTTGTTGAATTTTCAGTTGCAAATGATAAAAATTCATATTTAAGGCATATAATGCTAAGCATTAATATATGTAAATACATTTCTATACAAGGCATATGATGTAAATCATTAATATATGTAAGCACATGACCATATATTTGAAGCTATACATAATAGTTATCAACAATCACAAGGAGTTACTAGGTTGCACAACCAATCCTTTGGAGTCTTGAATGTCTCCAGGTTTCAATACCACCCTGTGAGAAAGAGCTGGAGGTCAACCTCTGAACACCTTGGTGAGTGGGTTCATGCCGCGCCCCCAGCTCTGTTGAATTGTGTGAGGTCCGAGGATCAGTTGGAGAGTTGAAATGCTGGGGATATGGCATTCTATCCTTTCTCTTTAAAAGTGAAAGTATCTGTAAAAGCACTCACTAAAATACCCACATATCATCTTTTGACTATTTTTCAGGTGTGGCAACAGGAGGATTTAAATTCCCCTAAGATTTAAAAAAAATTTACCTTTATTAAAATGCTTATCTTATAAATAGGGCAGCAAGGGGTTTTAGACAACCTATATTTATATGTGAAACAAACACAACAGGGGGAAAAAACACCTCCTGGATGAACAATATCCATGAGAAACTTCCATTCAGAATGTTTGATTTCTTTTTACAGTTCATGCATGTATCCATTGTTCATTTATTTATCAAAACTTGGTTGCACATATACCATTTTTAGATACTGGAGAGATGACAGTGAATATGGCTTCTGGCCTCTAAGGATTGCTTACTCTCACCACCAAATTTCTTGCAATAATTGGATTTAAAATGATTGATTTCTGTCCCATTAGGTGTCACTGTTTCCCAGTTTTATGCCTAGTCCAAATTTCAAAGTTTCCTTGGTATATATTATATAAGACAAAACAAATAATAAAATACATATCTGTGCCCTAAAAATTATTTAAAATATCTTCAGTTTGTGGATGAAGAGCTCTGAAAAAAAAAAGCTTTATTGAAAATCAAAGGAAGAAGTTACCACACCTGTATTTTAAAGGCACACAAGGAAACGCCCTACTGCACAGGCTTTCTTTCACTTTGATTTGTCATTTATTCATCCACTCAGCAAGTTTATTAAGCTAAACTGTGGTCTCGATGATGTGCTATATGTGGGGTTTAGGAATAGATGAGAATTTTTTTCTTCCTGCATAACAAGGAATGTAGATAAATAATCAAGTAATCATTCTCCATGTTCTTAAAAGTATGGCCAATTATCTGAGATTCAAGAGAAAGAAAAATTAATTCTTTCTGAGATTCCAGGTGAACTATAATATAGGAAACTCTGAAAGATTAATAGCAGGACCAGGCTTAGGGTGAAGCGACCCAGGCAATCCTCTTAAGCGCAAATTTAAGGTGGTGCCAAAGATTCAGAAATCAAGATAATGCTTGTTTGTTTGTTTTTTTTCATCCAGAAAGTTTGCGGCAAAATTTTTATTAAAATCAAAATGGCATGCTATGGTCCATGAGCTGCTGACCTGTTTTTTGTAAATACTGTTTTATCAGCTTTCAGCAAGTTAAGAATAAAGGGTAAGGGTATTCTGGAAGAAAAAACAGGAGGAAAGAATGGAAGATTTCGCAATGGCATGTGAGATGTTTAAGGATGGCAACTAAACACTAGACTGTACACCTAAAAATACAAAATAGCATTGAATGTAAACTGTAATCTATATACATAAAAGTATAATATGCAAATTGACCAGACAGCAGAATAACTGATCGCTATGAGGTGCACTGACTACCAGGGGGGAGACCCTTAACGTAGGAGCTGCCCGACAAACTCTTGGTCCCTCCACCCAGGCAGCAGGCTCCGATTGCCTGATGGGTAACAGGAAACTGGGGATGGGTGACAGTGGACAGGGGCGGTGCCAGGTCAAGGCAGGTGCAAGCAGGGCCCCACACACACAGAGCAACCGGTGGTGGTGGGGGGTGGGGCTGGCTGCAGGCAGCCAAGGAAGATCAGCCCTGATCACAGGCCAGGCCGAGGGACCCTATCTGTGCACAAATTTTGTGCACCAGATCTCTAGTTGAAAAATAAAATAGCCTGACCAGTGTGACTCAGTGACTGAGCATCAACCTATGAACCAGGAGGTTGTGATTTGATTCATAGTCAGGGCACAGGCCTGGGTCTGGGGCTTGATCCCCAGTGTGGGGCATGCAGGAGGCAGCTGATTAATGATTCTCTCTTCCTCTCCCTTCCTCTCTGAAATAAATAAAAATATATGTTTAAAAAAAAAGAAAAAAGAAAAAGAAAATAAAATTTTAAAAATGACAAAAAAGAGACAACTAGCTTATTTATTTATTCTTATTTTATTTTTAATATATTTTTTAATTAAAGTATTACAAAGATTAGTACAAATATCTCTTTTTTCCCCCTGCCCTTCCCCCTGCTTCCCTTTCCCCCCCCCCCCCAGTGATTTGTGTCCATTGGTTATGCTTAAATGCATGCATAAAAGTCCTTTGGTTGATCTATTATCCCCCTATGTTCATAGCAGCACAATTTACCATAGCTAAGATTTGGAATCAGCCTAAGTGTCCATCAGCAGATGAGTGGATTAAAAAACTGTGGTACATCTACACAATGGAATACTATGCTGCTGTAAAAAGGAAGGAGTGCTTATTATTTGAAGCAGCATGGATGGAAATGGAGAGCATAATGCTAAGTGAAACAAGCCAGTCAATGAAAGAAAAATACCACATGTTCTCACTCATCTATGGATAATAATAACCATTATAAACTGGTAAACAAAAATAGATCCAGAGGCAGAATAGCATCAAATTATAGCAACAAGGTTGGGGGTGGGGGGACAACTAGCTTTTTAAGGTTAAGAAGAGTATGTAAATGGAAGTGGCTGTTTTTGTTTTGTTTAATAATTAATTCTGGGTTTTAGAGTCGTTTTACCCTCTTTTAAAGTTACCATTCTACAAAACATAATGAATTAGATTAACCTTGAAGTTATTTGCTTGTGATTTACTTGAAAGCATGATGGACATTTATTAATATCAGTCGAATTGAATTATTTTTTCTTATTTTAAGAACCTAGATGGAAGGAGACAGAATAGAGAGGGAAAGGAGTATCAAAAGGGGCATTAAGATTTACAAGACACACTTTTCTTACTATGAAATTATCTAATTTGTCATGCATGAAACAAGTATGACATGTGAATATGTGAATGATTTATGGAAACCAGGTATGCACAGAGTACTAAGTGAACATGTAACAAGACTAAAGATAAATGGGAAATCATTTTCTTTTAAGAAAAAATTCTGTATGTATTTATATTTAAAATTTTTCCAGCATTATTAAAAATTTAATAAGAATAGTCTATATTTAGGTGTACAAAATCATTTTTAAGGCAAACATGATGACTTAATACATATATACATTATAAATGATTACCACAGTCAACTTAATTAACACATCCAACACCTCATGTAGTTACCTTTTCTTGTGTGGTGAGAACACTTAAGATTTACTTTCTTAGCAAATTTCAAGTATACAATATAGTATTAACTATTATTACTGTGTGTACATTAGATCTCTAGAACTTACTCCACTTATAACTGAAAGATTGTACCATTTAATCAACATCTTCCCATTTCCCCAACCCACCAGCCCTTGGTAACCACCATATACTCTCTAGTTCATGAAATCAGACTCAGAAACACAAAAATTATTATCTAATTTTTATATTGAATCTATGTATCTAGTACCAAAGAAAAGAAAATGCCTATGATAGTATAAGTTAATTGAAAACATGTGCTGTGGAATGATGAAGAGTGTGGAAAGGATAGGTAATCTGAAGCACATATACAACATAAATCCTTTATTCCTTTGAGCATTGCTTCCCCCACAGCAAAGCTCAAAGAAATAAATGTTACCAAAAGTGGTTTGACTAGTACTGTACCATATGAAGAATACAATGATATATATTTTTATTTCATATAAAGGATATCATATATGTGTGCATTTGAACTCGCATTACCCATGGCTTGGGCAGGGCCTACCTCAAGAGCCCAGTTGTGTGGCAATGGGTCACTTGATGTGAATGGTCACTGTGCTGCTGGTGTCTCATGGCATGTGTATTTGTTTTCTTCCCTTTCATTTATGCAGAAGTATAAGTTATTTTTAGAGTGTAAATATTCATGTACACAATTGTTTTTGCCATGGCTATTATAAAATTTTGTTAGCAGTTTATATTTTCCATATTCAATTATATTTATTACCTTCTGCCATGAGTCTTATGATATAATTGACTTATCTACAATGATGATGGGAAACAAACACATCCAAATTGAGAGAAAATAAATGAATATTGTATATCCCTAGTAAGAAATGAAAACTTTTTAGGTTCTAAACAGAGTCCTGGCTAAGTCATAGTCGGCCAACAATTATTCACTTCTCTATATGCTGCTGCTTACCCATTCTTTCATTACTTCTGGGCTACTCTATCCCCCCACCTCAAATCTCCAAACTCCCCCCACTTCCTGCCTTAATGATGTTCCATTAAGACTTACAAATTGAATTACTATTTATTTAGTCCAATGTATTCCTTCTTTGGTCAACTTCTCAAAAAATGCTTGTGCTAGTCTTTCCTACCCTTTCACTTATTTCAAACTTTACCTTCAGCTTGGACCAAATCAACTGATTCTGTTTATTCTTGTGCAGGTTTCTTACTTTAGGAATCTCTACTTGACCTACTATGTTCCCTTATAAATTCTTTATCCAGTTATTATTAGAATTACTGTCAGTTTCTTGGGTTGATCGTGCAGTCTCATGTCAACCTTAATATCTGTCAGAGAATTTGAGAAGCTATGAGCCTGCTGAGACCTGCATTTAAAATGTTATGTAACATAGATGACATTCCCAGTGCATCTTAGCACCTGAGTCAGGCTATAATGTGGACAAAATGCCCATGTCAAGAGAAGTTCCGGGCACCGGAGAAGGAAGGCATCAGACTTGACTTAATATTATCTGTTCTTGAGACCTACTCACTCATTCATTCACTCATTAATAATTTATGTTGATTATTGGTTTTTAGAGTCTAAGTTTTCATATACACAGTTATTTCTCTAGTCCTCATCATCTCTCTGTTAGATCTATTAGAATCTTAGAGTGGACACTTTATAAAGAAGCCCTCCCAAACCAGAGGAAAATAATTTAGTGAGGCTCTTTGTCTAAAGGGCGAACAAGAACAAAATTCAGTTTACGCTGCACTTTTATCCATGGGAGCCTGACATGGATGATGTAAAAGGAAATAATCTGATGAAATCTGATTGCACAGAATCTGACCCCAATTAGGTAATAAAATCACTTCCCAAATGTCACTTTTCAGGTGACCTCAAGTATACTGAACAAAAAGAAGAGCCTGGAAGAAAGCAAACAGGAGCAAACGACTACAATCACACATGGGATGCCACCAAAGCTATCTATTTAAAAATTAAACTTAATCATAGGGGATTCTTTCAAAGGCTCTTAAAATATAAATTATTTTATAAAAATATATAATTACAACAAACCCGGGTGATGCTACGTATTAAAATGTGATTTGCTCTGCCTAGTGTTGTTCATTGGCCAGAGAGTCAGACCTCCGACCAGAAGGTTTCCTGCTCAGTTCCTGGTCAAGGTCATGTACCTGGATTGCAGGTGTGATCCCCAGCCCCGCTTTGGGTGCGTTCAAGAGGCAGCCAATCGAAGTGTCCCTCTCACATTGTTGTTTCTCTCTCTTCCTCTCTTTCTGCCTTCCACTTTCTCTAAAAATCCTCTGGTGAGGATTAAAAAAATAAATAAATAGAATTTTAAAATGTGGGAAAGATCTGACTTCTAGAGAGATCCATAACCTCACATCAGCTTTGGCAAAGACAAAGGAAAAAAAAATTTCCAGAACACAGTCACAAGAATTAAAAGAAGTGTAAGGTTTTTACCCCTTTCAATTGAGATAAATGACCAAAATATCAGAGTAAGCTTACCGAATATCATTGTATTTGAATTTATCTGTTAGCTTTTGATGCACAACAAATCATCTTAAAATGGAGAGGCTTTTAAACATACACCACTTATTTTACTCAAGATTCTTCTAGGCAGTTAACCGATGTTGACTAGGTTAGTTCATGCATCTGTAGGCAGCGGGTACATTTTCTATGAGTGGCTCAGCCTAGAAGGCCTCATTCACATAAGTGGTGACTGACTGGCCATTAGTTGGGGCAACATGAGTGATTGGGCCACAGGTCTTTCATCATCCAGCAGGACTAAATGGATTTATTAACATGGTGGCATTTTTTCTCAAAAGGCGCTAAAAAGCAAGCTGCAAGGTATCTTAATGGTCTGGGCTTAGAACTTACACAATATCACTGTTGCCTGTTTCTGTCACTTAATACAAATCTTAAAACTCCCACATTCCTCCCCGGATTCGAGGAGTGAGGAAACAGATTCCACCTCTTTTTTGGAAGAGCTATAAAGTATCATGGAGGCCATTTTTGTTGTTGTTGCAATTTACCACATAGATAACAGTAGATGTTAAAAATGGTCTTGTCAAGTAAAAAAAAAGAAAAAATCTGTAGCTATTTACACATTCAAAAAACTATTTACAATAAAAGATGATTTTCAAACTTAAAGAATAGCTTAGCTATTCCTATGGCTATTATGAAACCAATGAATGTAACAATTCTTTATAAAGTGATACTAGAGGCCCGGTGAACAAAAATTTGTGCACTCACATGGGACCCTCAACCCGGCCTGTGCCCTCTTGCAGTCTGGGACCCCTCCGAGGATGTCCACCTGTTGGCTTAGGCCCACTCCCCGGGGGATCAGGCCTAAACTGTGAGTCAGACATCCCTCTGACAACCTGAGAATCCTCAGGGAATATCCACTTGCCAGTGGGAGCAGACCTAAGCTGCAGTCGGACATCCTTAGCTCTGCTGAGGAGGCAGGGGAGGCTCCTGCCACCACCACTGTGCTGGCAGCCATCAGCCTGGCTTGTGGCTGAGCAGAGCTCTGCCTGTGGGAGCACACTGACCACCAGGGGGCAGCTCCTGTATTAAGCGTCTGCCCCCTGGTGGTCAGTGCGTGTCATAGTGACCAATCATTCCCAGTTGTTCTGCTGTTAGGGTCAATTTGTATATTACCTTTTTATTATATAGAATAGAGGTCTGGAGCACGGGTGGGGGCTGTCTGGTTTGCCCTGAAGGATGTCCCAGATCAGGGTGAGGGTCCTGTTGGGGTGCCTGGCCAGCCTGGGTGAGGGGCTGATGGCTGTTTTCAGGTTGGCCACACCCCTTCAGGGTGGGTGGGGTCCCCCTGGGGTGCCTGACCAGCCTGGGGAGGGGTTGATGGCCATTTTTAGGCTTTTCATGCCTCCCAGAGACACAATGGAAACTTTGTAGCCTTGAGTAGATTGGATTTGACCTTGTGAAATCCAGCTCAGCAATTTACATAGCTATGTGGTCTCTGACCTCTGTGCTTTGGCCTCCTTATCTCCATATCAAGATAAAATTATAAATGCTTCATTCATAGGATTGTTGTTAGGATTAAGTGAGTCAGTAACTGCAAAGCATTTAGAAAAAGTGCATGACACTTAATACACCTCCAAGAAATGTTATTAGTTATTAGTCTAATATTCATTCATGAGGCCTGCGGTTGGACCCCAGCAACCTTTTCATAGCAATCTAACTTGAGAAAAGAATGAATGAACTAATGGATTAGAAATTGGGAAAGTTCTGACATCTCAAATAATGGTATGGAAGCAAATTGCCAAACATGTTCTCCTTGATTTCCTGGGAGAGTGAGTGTAATTAAAACAAACAAACAAACAAACAAACAAACAAACAAAAACTAATATATGTTTGTCTCAGAAGTTCCTAGTTGAAATTTCCGGAGTTGGAGGCAAGACTTAGGCTAATGAAGTTGCTGTGCTTACCTTCATTACCCCCTCACTCTTCTGAGTGCTGCAGGACATTCAGTGCAGGCAGAATCATTACACAGAAAACTACGAGCAAACCACTGTTGTCAAAGTTCTGCAAGAAGTGCGTGATTGATTCCTGTCATTGACTCACACTCTGATAACAATGAGGAGGTTTCAGTAGCCATATGGAGTGTGGGCGGGGTCCAACCGCCCTCCTTCCCACCTCTCTCGCACTCAGGAGATCGCTGCAAATGCCCTCCACGGATGCGAACGTCTGGGAGCTGTCAGAATTACATCTTCAGACATTATAATATTTCAGATTTATGTTAATATGTCACAGGGTTAACATGAGAAGTCAGAAACTGTCATTCATACATGACTTTGGGAACTACTTCTATCGCCCCGCCACACGCCTTTCCACATTCCATGCTGTTCTGGAAGTGGCTGATGCTGTAACACGCCACGTTATCATCAGATTCTTCTTTGAGAGCCCCTGACATTCCTTAATTTCTGAGTTGTGCCGTCCACGTCTGGTTAATCATAACATATATCCTCAAAAGCCTCCAGTCAATTTTCATTACCATCTGCCGCACATTTCAAAGTCATTCCTGTAATGGAGTGGCCAGACTGGCATGTGTTGTAGCAAACCCTTCATGTCAAAGTGGAGAAGTTAGTTTTGATAAACTTAACTGAAAGGCAATCTGTTAAAAGGACATTACCCTTTGCTACATGTATGCATCATTTAAATTCATTTCTCTCTTTGTTCTTTGTATAGTTTTCCTTCTTTCTGGAAATCTTAAATCAACCATATTTTCTTTTTCCTTTCTTTTTTTTAAATTTCTAGACAGAGAAAGAGGAGATCTACAATGGAAAAATAAAGGCTGCTCTGACCCCTGGAAAGTTGTTGAAACATTAGAGCGATGTAGAGAGCTGGAAAGAAATGGAAATGGGATGTTTGAAGTTAATACTGAGACTTTTTGAATTTACCCAAAGAAAAAAAGGCCATTGTTATTTAGTTAGCAGTTAGATGATATTGCACTGGGTAGGTTTGGGGGACATCCATTTTCCTTCCAAATTATCCTCATCTTAAATATAACACTACTCACAGCTTAAATGTAAGTATATCTATGGTTTAAAAAATGAATTATTGTCAGTTTTTTTATGCAATTTGTCCCAGTCTTTATCATCCCTGGTGTTACGATCTTTATCAGCATTACTGTGGCAAACAGAAAGCACTCAAACATTAGCTCTTGTGATCCCTGGTTTATTCCATTCAGGCTGCTATATCAGAATATCACAGACAGGTAGTTTAAGCACAACAGAAATCCACTCCTCACAATTTGGAAGGCTTGAATCCCAAATCATGGTGCTACCATGGGCATGTGAGGCCTCTCTTCAGTGTCGCAGACATTTCTTGCTGTATCATCACATGACTAGAAGAGGCTAGGGGGTTCTTTAGTTCTTATTAAGAGCACTAATTCCATTCATGACCTCTCCAAACTCACACTTCCTAATGATATCATATTGGCACTAGCATTTCAATATGCGAATGTGGGGGGACACCAACACTCAGACCATACCAATTATCCTCCTCTAAGTTTTATTTAGATAACACTATTTATAAATCACCGTTATACATCCAAGGAATTGTATAGAAAGTATATACAATAGTTTCTGTTCTTGAATCATTCCTAATTCTAATTTAAAGGAGGAAATCTGCTCAAACAAATCAATACCAACAACCACCAATCCTGCCTAATGAACATTCAAACAGAAAATATCTTTA
The DNA here is from genome assembly GCA_004026665.1 of Murina feae. Lineage (NCBI taxonomy): Eukaryota > Metazoa > Chordata > Mammalia > Chiroptera > Vespertilionidae > Murina > Murina feae. The sequence goes on along the minus strand of PVJC01023556.1, from coordinate 5,412 downwards.
TGGAACAGGGAACCTCCTGGACTTGGAAGATTTCTTTTTGGGTCCATAGTTCCTAGGTACTTATTTATTCCCTATTATATGCCAGGCTCTGGGCAGAGTTCAAGCTCTTTCCACCTTCCAACCGATACTTTCTTGGGAATGGGGTCATCAGAGTCTTGGAGAGGCTGAGTCCAGCTAATGAAGGGAGGTAAAAACAGCTTCACGCTCTGTAATGAAGAGGCTGCTCTTTGTTTATACAATGAGCACGGGTGGAGAAGGAGCATGTAGGGACTGTCAGGGTCTCTCATTTTCAATGAAATGATGAGCCTCAAGAACAGTTTACCTCAAACAACAATTTCCTCCCAATCTCAGCAGATACCCCCAGTCTATGAAACTATAGAATTTAATGGGGTGGAGCTTGAATGCAATACATTTTTTACAAGGCTCTTCAATTGATAGGATTTCCAGTTCCATTTCTTATTGTCTCTTCAAATGGGGTTCCTCCAAGTGTTAGAAGCAGGAGCTGTGTTCTCAGGAGCAGAAATTCCATTGTTATGCAAAAACAGTAACACTGATTTGCTGATCAAACTCTGACTTACAATGAAGGGGAGAAATACTAGTAGATTGTTGGCCTCTGCATGCCGGTAAGACTGTTACAAACTTTTCAACTGGACTTCCTTACTACCATAGAAAGCTGAGGTCCTTGTTGTCTCTGACTGGCTTATTTCATTTAGCATAATGCTCTCCAGGTCCATCCAGGCTGTCACAAAGGGTAAGATTTCCTTCTTTTTTATGGCCCAGTATATTCTGCTGTGTAAATGTAACACAGCTTTTTTATCTAGTCATCTACTGATAGGCTTCCAAATCTTGGGTATTGTAAATAACACTGCTATGAACATAGGGGGGAGATAGTCTTTGGAATCAGTGTGTCAGGTTTCTTTGGATACATTCCCAGAAGTGGAATCTTGGGTCATTGAAGCACAGGGTCTCCCAGGGATGAGGACGACAGAGCCCCTAAGCACTAGGACGCCTGCATGCACGACGCCGGAGACCAGGTTCTGTGACACAGGTCTACTTTTATTGAGGAAGTACAGCAGTATATATAGTGGAGGTGGCCAATCATGAAACAACAGATCTTCTTAGGGAGCCAACGAGCGTAAAGGTCGGGGTACTGTGTACGTGGCTTTAGGAGGGGCTCAGGTGGGTGTTGCTGTCTTCCTGGTTTGCCAGAAAGATCTGAATTGCTGGAGTGTGCTCACAGCATTGCATCAGCCACTGCACCAAGATAAACCTCCTGTGCTCTACCTACAGGTCATAAGGAATTCCATTTTTAATTTTTTGAGGAAACTCCTTACTGCTTTCCACAGTGGCCGCACCAGTCTGCATTCCCATCAGCAGTGCACAAGGGTTCCTTTCTTCACATCCTGGCCGATACTTGTTTGTTGATTTATTGTTAATAGCCATTTTGATGGGTATGAGGAGATATCTGATTGTGGTTTTAATTTTTATATTTCTAATGATTAGTGACCTTAAGCACCTCTATTAGTCATCTATAAGTCCACTTTGTAGAAGTATCTGTTCAAATCCTTTGCCCATTTTTTTCATTGGATTGTTTTGGAGGTTTTTTGGTGTTGAGTTTTATAAATTCTTTATAAATTTTGGCTTTTTAACCCCTTATCAGATGTATTGTCAAATATATTTTCCTATTCACTGGGTTGTGTTCCTATTTTGTTGATGGTTTTCTTTGCTGTGCAAAAACTTTAGTTTGACGTAGTCCCTTTGTTTAATTTTTGTTTCCCTTGCCCAAGGTGATTATCAGAAAAAAAAATTTCTATGAGAAAAGTCCGAGATTTTACTTCCTATATTTTCTTCTGGGTTTTTATGGTTTAGAGTCTAACATTTAAGTATTTAATATACTTTGAATTTATTCTTGTGTATATTGTAAGAAGGTAGTCTAGTTTCATTTTATTTATTTATTCATTTTGCATGTTTCTGTCCAATTTCCCAACACCATTTACTGAATAGACTATCTTTATTCTCTTGTATATTTTGGCCTCTTTTGTCAACTATTAATTGACCATAAAGGTGTGGGTTTATTTCTGGGCTCTTGATCTGTATGTTGTTTTTATGCCAGTACCATGATGTTTTAATTACAATGGCCTTGTAGTATAGTTTGATATCAGGTAGGGTAATTCATTCCACTTTTTTCTTCTTTCTCAAGATTGCTGTGGCTACTCAGGGTCTTTTATGTTTCCATATAAATTTTTGGAATATTTGTTCTCAAGTTCTGTGATATACACCATTGGTCTCTTGATAGGAATTGAGTTGAATCTTAAGTTGCTTTGGGTAGTATGGACATTTTAATAATGTTAATTCTTTCTATCCATGAACATGTATTTGCTTCCATTTACTTGTACATTTTTCAATTTTTTCTTAAGTCTCTTATAATTTTCTGAGTATAGTTCTATTATATCCTTGATCAAATTTATACCTAGGTATTTTGTTCTTTTTGAAGAAATTGTAAATGGAATTGTTTTCTTTTCTGATAGTTTGTTATTTAAAATGCAATTGGCCATACCTCATTTGGCTTAGTGGATAGAGCATTGACCTAAAGACTGAAGGGTCCTGGGTTTGATTCCAGTCAAAGGCACATGTCCAGGTTGCAGGCTCGAGCCCCAGTGTGGTGTGTGCAGGAAGCAGCCGGTCAATGATTCTCTCTCATTATCAATTTTTTTTTCTCTCTCTCCTCTCCATTCCTCTCTTAAATCAACACAAATATTTTTAAAAAGAAAAATTTTAAAAAATGCAACTGGTTTCTGGGTATTTATATTGTATCCTGCTACTTTACTGAATTTGTTTATCAGTTCTAGTAGTTTTTTGATGGAATCTTCAGGGTTCTCTATATACTAGTACTGTATAATGCCATCTGCAAATAATAACAGTTTTATTTCTTTTTCAATATGTATGACTTTCATTCATATGTGGAATGTAATAAACAAAATAAACCAACAAACAAAATAGGAACAGATTCATATATAGAGAAAAGATTCACAGCTGTCAGAGAGGAGGGGCTTAAATAAAAACAAAAAACTAAACAAAGAAAATAACAACCCACAGACACAATAGAGTGGTGATTACCAGAGGGAAAGAGGGATGGTGGGGAGGGGGGAGAGGTACAAGAGGGTATAGGGGGAATAAATGGTGATGGAAGGAGACTTGATGTGAGGTGGTGAACAGATAATACAATATACAGATGATGTATTATGGAATTGTACACTTGAAACCTATATAATTTTATTAACAGATATCACTCAAATAAATTCAATAAAAAAAGAAATCTGTGGTCCAATTCAGCAAAACATTGCCCCCCAAAAACAAAAAACATCTTAGCTAATTTAGTTAAAAGTAACAGGATTTATTAGGAAAGATTCAATATGATGTCCTATCTGTACTAGTAAAAGTGTGATATGCTAATTAGATCAGATTGCTCATCTTCCGGATGTAATTCTGGACGTCCTTTCTGACAAAGCTGGGGGCATGACTACCTGAAAACTGCCTATGGCCCCTTGCTCAGGCCAGCACTGTCCCCCAGCAGGGACCCCCACCCCAATGGGGGCATGGATGGCCTGCAAACTGCCCAAGGCCCCTTGCCCAGGCCAGCCCCACCCCCAGCAGGAACCTCCACCCCGATCTGGGGCCCCCTCAGGGCAGGCCAGCTGGCCCCACCAGTGTACCAGGCCTCTATCCTATATAATAAAACGGTAATATGCAAATTGACCCTAACAGCAGAACGACAAAACCTCCGCTGGACCAGTCACTATGAGGGAGCACTGGCCACCTCTTGGTCCCTTTCCCAGCTGGCAGGTTCTGATCTCCTGATGGCCATCATGGCGGGGCTGGGGCCAACAAGTGGGCAGGAACAGCCAAACTCTCAGTACCTTCCCCCAGCCATCAGGTACTGATAACCCGAGGGTGAACGAGGAACCGGGGGTGAGTGGTGATGGGAGCGGGCCAGCTGTGGGCAGCTGGGGAAGATGACCCTGATCACAGGCCAGGCCTTGGGACTACCTGCTCATGAATTTTGTGCACTAAGCCTCTAGTATTTAATAATTTGTAAATTCTCCTTCCTTTGGGAAGGGGATAACCAAGAGTTGAAACTTTTTAAAAAACATATTTTATTGATTTCAGAGAGGAAGGGAGAGGGAGAAAGAGATTGAAACATCAATGATGAGAGAGAATCATTGACCAGCTCCTTCTGCACACCCCAGTCGGGGATCGAGCCTGCAACCCAGGTATGTGCCCTTGACTGTAATCAAATCTGGGACCCTTCAGTCCACAGATCTACACTCTGAGCACTGAGCTAAACCAACTAGGGCAAGAGTTGGAACTTTTACAGTGCATCTAAATATGTTAGTAACCATTAGCAAAATATAAAAATAAAGTTCATGCTATCACTATTTTTGGTTAAAGTTATCACAGTAGCATAATAAGCCAAATCAAATGCTTTTTAACACAAGAAAGGTTGCATATTTAAACTAATACAAAATATTAAATATAAACTATAATTAAAAAATAAAATTTAAAAAGAATTTAAAATTAAACCAGTTAGCATGTACACTTTCAGTCAAGTAGATATTAGAAGAGCAAAAAATGAAGTAGTGCTTTCACAGAAATGCGATGCTTTCTCACAGTCTGTGTAACCATGGACCACAAATTGGTAAGTTTATTTCAAATAGGTCCTATTAAGTCAGGCTTGGCTTTAAAAGTGTTTTGTCTTGCATTTTTATAATTAATCTCATTTTGTCATTTGCATGACACATTTTCCTAAAGGATATGAAGATAGTTAACAAACCTAGGAGTAGAGGCAAAACAGCATGATAATTGGTGTTAAGTGGGTCATTTGTTAAAATGTTCCACTGCAGTAGTTCATCTCTTCCCCGCTTCTGTCTTTTTCTCCTATTCCCAAGTGATGCCAATTATCTAAAAACATGAATAATAATTTATTAACCTTCACTTGTCACCTTATTAACTCAGCCTTCCCATTCTTTCTGCAAACTCTTCATCACACAGTTCTCTTATATTCAGCAATACTTTAGTTAAAAATAATTTTAATCTGTGAAAGTACCTATCAGTGTCCATTAATAAGTAGACTCCAAATCCAGCTTTGAGTTTTGCAGATCCTTTAAACATAATTGTGTTTTGAGTCCTCTTTTTGGCCTCTCAGAGGAAGAAGATTTTTTTTCTCCTCTCTGCTTTGCAATAATATCAGATGACTTTATAGATACTCAAGTGGCTTTTCTACAAGGTTTGGCAGGAAGTTCAGGATCCTACTTTGCTTGGGAACTTCCTGGCCTTATTTCTGCCATTTTTCTTGGTTGGACTTTGTCTAAAAAACAATATTCTGTGTTTAAAAGCCTCTTCCTTTCAGAGTTC
>PVJC01023555.1:0-26323 GCA_004026665.1 Murina feae | reverse complement strand
CTTCTCAGCCCTGTGCTGAGAGACACCAGGTCTCTGTGTCCCGCATAATTGCTGTAAGCAACGCTGAGAGAAACCCGCTTTGGGTTTTCTCCCGGTGCCAGTCAGTCCCCCTTCTCTGGGTGTCTGTGGGACCTCCGAAACTCGCCTGGAACTGGAGTTCAGAGCCGCTGGGAGCTTGTGGCTCTCTCCGTTTTGGAAAAGAACCGCAACCTCTGGTACCAGCCCTTCCCCGAGGCCGTGCGCGCGCCTCCGTACCTCTGTACTTTGCTTCCGCCACTCCTCTGAGTCTCAGACTCTTCTCTAGTTGTAGGATTTTCACTCAGCCAGCCGTCCTGTGGGTGCGAGTGGTGTCCGTGTGTTCTTTTCGTAGTTTTTCTGAAATAGTTGTTCACAGCTGCATATACGGTGTCTACCCTATGCCGCCATCTTGTTTCTCGGAAACACCTTTTCTTAACACTCATTGGCTAAGCTCCCTGTATGCCACCGGTAATATTCTTAGTAACTTGGGTAATAAGAATCCAAAAAGGTGATCTAGGCTTTTTCCACCAAACTCCTGGAGAAAAAAATGAAGGTCCACTGCTGGAGGGCTAAGAAATGTCATATCCTGCCCTAGCCAGTTTGGCTCAGTGCATAATGCCTCAGCCTGCCAACTGCAGGGTCTGGGTTCAATTCTGACCAAGGGCATGTACCTAGGTTGTAGGCTTCTCCCTGGCTGGGGCCCAGGTCAGAGCTCATGCAAGAGGCAACCAATCGAAGTGTTCTTCTCACTTTGATGTTTCTCTCTGTCTTTCTCTTCTCTCCCATATTCTCTATAAAAATCAATGGAAATATATCCTCAGGTGAGGATAAAAAAAAATAAAAGAAAGAAATGTCATATCCTATGAAAGACACATCTTGAAAATGGCTAAAGAAAGTTGTCATTTCTTCATGGTAAAGGGACTGGAGTCCATGTTAATGAAAACACCTTGGTGGCTGCGGTGACTGGCAGTGACTGTAGCAGCGGAGTGATGTGGCTGGTGGCTTCCCCTGATTAACCTGGTTGCCTCTCATAAAGGGAGGCCAGACTGCGGCTTAGGCCTGCTCTCCATGGGGAGCAGGGAGTGGACCTAAGCTGTCAGTAGGACACCCCCCTGAGGGCTCCCAATATGTAAGAGGGGGCAGGCTGGGCTGAGGACCCCCCCTCAGTGCACGAATTTCGTGCACCGGGCTCCTAGTGTGTGTGTAGATGTGTGTGTATGTATGTATATATATATAAAAGGTTAACATGTTAAGTGTCCCTCTGCCCATCCAACTGGTCACTATGACATTCAATGCAGGAGCTTCTGAGCTGCAGTGACTTGGCAGCAGGTGATGCATCACAAAACCAGAGAGGAGGGAGCCCAATTCCTCGCAAGGCTGTGCGATTTCATCCATGGGTTATGTTGTTGCTGGGTCGCTGTCACCTCGAATCTGGTTTACTGCACACTTGCATTTGAGTTCCACACCCTGTATGGTAGCAACTTTGGAGAGTGCCCTCTCACACTCTGGGACCTCTCAGGGGATGTCGGAGAGCTGGTTTCGGCTCAATCCCTGCTGGCCAGGCTGAGGGAGCCCACCTGCTGGAGGGACCCTGCTTACTCGGTAGACATCAGGGAAGAACCATGGGAGGTTGATTCCAGGATGTGTTAAGCCCATCTTGCCCAGTCCTACCCCACTGGCCATATTCTAATTAATTTCCTTTTAATGTGCATGAATTCATGAACTGGGTCACTAGTGTTGAATAAGAGTGGTGAAAGCAGATATCACTGTCTTATTCCTGTTCTTAGAGGAAAAGGTTTTAGTTTTTGTCCATTGAGTATTATGTTCGCTGTAGGTTTGTGTTATATGGCCTTTATCATGTTGTGATATGCTTCCTCTATTCCCACTTTGTTGAGAGTTTTTATAAAAGATGGTCAAATGCTTTTTCTGCATCTATTGATAAGATCATGTGATTTTTGTTTTTCAGTTTGTTGATGTGATGTATTTTTATTGTTCATGTTTATTGATTTGTGAATCATTTGTTAATATTTTGTTGAGGATTTTAGTATCTATGTTCATCAGGGTTATTAGCTTGTAATTCTCATTCTTTGTAGTGTCTTTATCTGGTTTTGGAATTAGGATATTGCTGGCCTCATAAAGAGAATTTAGAAGTGTTCCTTCCTCTTGGAATTTTTGGAATTATTTGAGGAGTATAGGTTTTAGTTTTTCTTTGAATGTTTCGTAAAACTCCTCTGTGAAGCTATCCAGACAAGGACTTTTTGTTTGTGGCAAATTTTTGATTACTGCTTTTATTTCATCAGTTGTTACTGGCCTATTCAGGTTTTCTGATTCTTCCTGTTTCAGTTTTGGGAGATTGTATTTTTCTATGAATTTGTCTATTTCATTCTCATTATCCAGTGTTAGCATGTAGTTGTTCATAGTATTTTCTTACAATTCTTTGTTTTTCTGTGGTGTCTGGTTACTTCTCTGCTTTTGGTTCTGATTTTATTTATTTAGGTCTTCTCTCTTTGTTTCTTGGTGAGTCTGGCTAACAGTTCATCAATATTTTTTGCCCTTTCAAAGAACCAGCTATGGGTTAAACAGATTTTTTGTATTGTTCATTAGTTTCTATGCAATTTATTTCTGCTCTACTGTTTATTATTCCCTTCCTTCTAATTACTCTGGGCTTTCATTCTTGTTCTCTTTCTAGTTCTTTAAGTTGTAGCGTTAAATAGTTTATTGTTGATTTTTCTTGTTTTTCAAGGAAGGCCTGTAGTGCTATGGACTTGCATCTCAGAACTGCTTTTGCTGTGTCCCAGAGATTTGGGGTTGTTGTATGTTCATTTTCATTTGTTTCCAGAAAGGTTTGGTTTATTTCTTGATCTTATTGTTAATCCATTCATTGTTTAATAATATGCTGTTTAGCCTCAATGTGTTTGAATGTTTTTATTGTAGTTGATTTCTAATTTTATTCCACTGTGATCTGAGAAGATATATGATATGATTTCAATCTTCTTGAACTTGTAGAGACTTGTTTTGTGTCCTAACATGTGGTCTATCTTTGTGAATGATCTATGTGCACTTGAGGAGAATGTATATTCTGCAGCTTTGGGGTGAAATGTTCTATTAATGTCAATTAAATCCATTTGATCCAGAGGACACTTTAAAGTCACTGTTCCCTCGTTCAGTTTTTGTCTGAAAGATCTATCCAGTGAAGATAGCACTGTGTTAAAGTGACTGTATTGTTGTTGATCTCTCCCTTAAAGTCCTCTAGAAGTTTTGTTTTGTTTTGTTTTTAATATATTTAGGTGCTCCTATATTGGGTGCATATATGTTTACTGGGGTTATAGCCTCTTGTTGGATTGATCCCTTTAGTATTATGTAGTGATCTCTGTTGTCTCTTTGATGGCCTTAAATTTTAAAGTCTAATTTTGTTGCATATGAGTATTTGTATTCCAGCTTATTTTTCTTTTCCATTTGCATGGAATTTTTTCCCCATCCCTTCACTCTCATCCTGTATGTTGTCTTTTCATCTGAGGTGGGTCTCATGTAGACAGCATAGAGTTGGGTCATGTTTTTGTATCCATTCAGCTACCCTGTCTTTTGATTGGAGCATTTAATCCATTTATACTTAAGGTTATTATTGATAGGTACTTACTAGTATTTATTGCCCTTTTAATACTGTATGTCTAGGTTTCTCTCTCTGTTTCTTCTTCTCATTACAGCAGTCCCTTCAGCCTTTCTTGTAATGTTAGCTTGGTGGTGATGAACACCTTTAGCCACCTGAACACCTGAAGCTCTTTATTTCACCATCTATTTTGAATGATAGCCTTGCTGATATAATGATAGCCTTGCTGGATATAATAATCTTGGTTTCAGTTTCTTGCTTTTCATTACCTTGAGTACTTCATGTCATCCATTTCTGGCTTGTAGAGTTTTTGATAAGAAATCAGTTGTCAGCCTTATGGGAGCTCCTTTGTAGATAACAATTTGCTTTTCTCTTGCTACCTTTAAGATTCTCTCTTTGTCTTTAATTTTTGGTATTTTAATTATGAAGTGCTTTGGTGTGGACCTGTCTGGGTTCTTCTTGCTTCGGATTCTCTGTGGTTCCTGAACTTGTGAAACTTTTTCCTTTACCAGGCTAGGGAAGTTTTCTGCCATTATTTCTTCAAACACATTATCTATCCCTTGCTCCATTTCTGACTCTTCTAGCACACCTGCTATTCAAATATTGTTATATTTCATGTTGTCCCACTGCTCCCTTAAGCCGTCCTCCTGTTTTTTTCTTTTTGGTTCTCTGATTGAGTGATTTTTTTTCAACCCTGTCTTCTAATTCACTGATTCAAACCTCAGCTCCCTTACTCTGCTGTGTATTCCTTCCAATGTGTTCTTTATTTGTGCTATGCCATTCTTCTTTTTCTGTTTTCATAGTTAATATATATTTTCTCATGCTGTTGAGCATCTTTACCATCATTATCTGAACTCTACATCAGACAAATTTCTTATCTTCATTTTTTAAAATCTATTCTTCTGGAGAATTCTCTTATTCTTTCATTTTGGAGTTCTTTGTCTCCTCAGTTTGGCTGCCTGTTTGGATTTGTGACTGTAGGTAGACCTCTCAATCTCTGGTGTAGGACAATGTCAAATGCTATTTCTGACTAATTTTATTAGACAAAGACCAAAGCCTCCAGAGACTACCTCTGCCTACAGAGGGATAAGATTCCATCTTAAATTGCCCTCAGTTAAATGTCCACAGATGTGGTGAGGTTTTTTTCAACATGGAGGAGCAATTGCTTCTTCATGGAGGCTAATTGTTATTCGCAGTCTCTTATTGGGCCTCAGAAACTCTGCACCATGGGGCAAGGTGTTTTCCAATAAAGTGGGTCAGCTGTCTTCCCCCCAGGCAAAGCTGCGTATGTAGCAATTGCCTGTGTGAGAAAGATGACCTCCGCAGAATGAGGGAATGACTCAGCACAGGGAACTGTGGTGTCTATCTTCTAAGCTTTAACCCCAGAACCCCTTATCCTGGCTTCTACTTACACAGCTCCAATCCACTCTTCCCTCCCTCTGCTGGAGCACAAGATGAGTGGCTCCTCAGAGATTTTTGTGCATTGGCCCTTTAAGAGGGTGCCTGAATTTCCAGCAGTCTCTCCCTGCATGCTGCAACCCTGCTGCTTTTCACAGCCAGATATTATGTGGCTATCCTTCTCAGTTCTGGTGCTCTCTGCTGGGAGACCCAGCTTGGCGATTAGACCCCAGAGTTCTCAGTGGCCACTCCCCACAGCTGAGATATCTCTCTGGAACTTAATTGATATGTGTGAAGGGCTGGTCAGCCCTCTCATGCCTGTGTCCCTCCTACCAGTCTCTATGTGGTCTCCACTTTCGGACCTCAGTTATCAGGGTTCTTCGCAGTGAGTCTTCTGTTGATTATTCAGCATTTTTTTTTCTGTATTTTAGTTGTAATTCCAATTTGGTCCTGGGAGCATGTACCTACAGCATACACTTATTCTTCCACCATTTTAAATCTGTTATATGTTCTTATAATACTGACCACTCCCCATCTTTGAATATTTCTACAAATCAGATCTTGACTTTCATTGTAAAAGTTTGCTAACCTTGTTGTGGACCAACATTCACAAGAAAAAGACCACCAACTCCAATTAGGTCTTAAGCAGCAAGCGAGGATTTATTGAGCTGGCCAGCTGGTTGCAATGCCAGCACCCCACTGAAATGAGGACTGACACTGCACCCCGATCAGATGCAGAAGCAAGCTTTTATTCACAAAAACCACAAAAAGGTGATGCACAAAGTTCTTTGCTCTATTTCTCAACACAAGATACAGACTCATAAGTTTTGGTTAGAGCATGACTATTTCCTTATCTCTAGCAGTAGCAGTAATTCCTACTGAGCTGCAAATGAGCCGGGGTAAGTTGATCTTTACAACCTAAAGGGTTTTTAGTGCATATAGGTATCCTTTTAGTCAGCAGTCTTCTTTAGGCATTTAATTTCCTATGATTAATCTTGTATAGTTTCCATTGGTTTAATTTTTATTATGAGCTTTTATAAGTCAAAGGATGACTGTGGGGGGTGGTCTTAAGAAACATGCAACCCTCACCTGCCTTTCACCTCAAATACTTTATAAAAATCTGCTCCTATATCAAGCAGCATGACTAAGAACAAATCGTATGTATTTTAACCCTCTCTCAGAATTGCCTTCTTAGATTTGTGCCTTAATGGGGGCTTCTGGGTTTTTATTAAGGGTAAAATTTTTCTTTATAATTGCCATAAAAATAATATTTCTGCATATCTTATGAAGCTTCTGTTAAAGACTCATAATTATATTATTTGGTGCCAATATATGAGGAACTAGGTAATATATTATTTCTACATTTTAGTGCTAGAAATGAAATAATCTCTCTTTGATTTACTATTTCCCTTCATTAAGATAGCATGCTATAGAACTGTTCACTGTTCATTTTTCTTGGCCTTTTCAGAAGCTCAGAGACAATTTTTGTACTTGATTCTCATATAGAGACCTTACCTAGGATTTTCAGTTCATTTTTCTCCTTCACTTTGTAATTTGGGTCTTTTTATTTTTACTTGCTTCAGTGGTTTATTACATAATGCCTTCTATTTCAGAGAGATATAACACTTTTTAAAGTAGAGTATAAATAATAAATAATTTTCTCTCACCACTTTGTCCAGGGTCACAGATTTTAGTGACCTTAGTTACCTCCTAATGCCATCTCAGGTTACAGTTATTTTTTGGTCTCCCATAGAATCTTTAATCAATGATTTCTCTCCTGAAGTACTATATTTGTTAAAGAAATAATGCATAATAGAATCCAGAAACACATAAGTTTTTTAAAAAGAAATAATTGTTTTACATAGTAGTTTTAATTATTTCTCTTTGAAAGAAAATTAAAAATCACTTTAGTTGTGTTCATTAGAATTCTTTTACTTGAAAGTGACAGAGTTTTAACTCAGACTCATGTTAGCACAAAAAAGTATATATTGCCTTAAGTAATTTTGAAAACTGGAAAGTATTATCTATCTTTAGGTATGGTTAGATCCAGAAGTTCAAAATCAGACTCTTTCACTAATCTCTCTGCTTTGCTAAATCAGGTGTTTGCTCATTATTTATTAGTCAGGCTTCCCCCACAATGGAACAGAAATGACTAGCAATACTTCTGGATTTGCATTGTACTGACAGCTGGAATTCTAATAAAAATAATTTTTTAAAAATAGTCTGATTTCAACAGCTCCAGCAAGCAGAGCTTTTATTGGTTGGGCTTTGTTCATTTGACCATTTTGGGATTTAATTATTGTGGCTGAAAAAGGGCATAACCTGTCTCAGTACAGGTTAACAGTGGCAGAGACAAAACAATATTGCTACAACAAAACTTCTATTTTGAACCCTGGTCCAAATTGCTCAGTGGCTAGAGCATTAGTCCCACACACAGAAGGGTCTTGGGCACATGATCAGTCAAGGGCACACAGCTGAGTTGCAGGTTAGATCTCTGGACCTGTTTGGGGTGCCTGCAGGAGGCGGCCAATGGATGTGTCTCTCTAACATCGATATTTCTCTCTTCTTTCTCTCTCTTTCTCTCTCTCTCTTATCTTTGACCCTCTCCCTCCACCCTTCCACTCTCTCTAAAAAAAATCAATGGAAAAAATAAAAATATATCCTGGGGTGAGAACTAAACAAACAAACTTCTATTTGGAAAAGGGAGAGAAAGTTGACCACAATAGTGATCCCAGGTTCACAGCAATTATTTAACGCTAGCCAAATAGAGCAAGGACTTTCTGACCTGGCAGTGAAGGAAGTTTTTCATTAAAAAATCTGGCTGGCCTCTCAGAACTTTCTGGGAGGAACTCCCTTTTCCATTGTCCTGCTTAGCGACATGGCAAACTGGGGAGGCTTTCATCCTAACAGCTAAAACATTTCAGTTCCTCCTGTCTATTGGGGGCTGAAATTTTGCCTTGTGAGTTGGTGATTCTCAGAGCTGTTTGATGAAACTTGGCATTTCTCTAGTAATGTTACTGGTTCTCCTCATAGAATAGTCAGTCTGTTTATTACCTGAACAGTCTCTTGATTGGCTCTTGTATAGTCAGTTCTCATTGAATCTTCCTCTGAGAAATGTCTTTATGATTTGCCCATCCCCAATCTGTCTGGACCTTAAACTGGGAGACAATGGGCTGAGGTCCCTCCTTCTTAACCACCCTTATTCTCTTGTAGGGTTTCTGGGGATGGTTTTATAGAAGAATAACACATTCCCTTTGTCACACAGGGAATGTGCAGCAAGAGTGTTTATAAATAATCTTCCAGTTCCCTGGTTCACAAGAATCCCAATCTCTTTTTCCATTATGTTGTCCACTTGCACTAACTTTAGTATGGGGCCTGTGTTTAACTATCTGGCCTTTCAAAAGATACATAGTTATCTGCTACTGGCCATTTTAGAGTGCCAGGCATAGGCAAGAAAATATAACTTTTAGTAAGGACTGAATCTCTTTCCTCTTTGCTTTCAGAAGTGCCAGGTTAGTCCGAAGAACATCCTTCTCTTGGGAGTCTCAAAGAAGTAGGCAATACCCTGTAAGATTTTGACACTTCTTTCCTGGACTCCTAAAACTATATTCTTGATATTTATATGATTTGAGTTCTAAAATACATTAGGCAACTTTTAACTCAAATAACAGCTTTCCCCCCTTTCCTGAAATGGGTGAATCCTCCACCTCAGCTCAGCTCAGCTCAGCCAATATCACATTTTAAAGTCTGTTATTTGTAATGCTCTATTTTCAGGTATCAAATTCTGGACTAGTTAGGATTAATTTTGGCCCAAATGATGAGAATTAAGCTCAGAAAAGTTTAAATAGAAGGAATTTATTGGCTTCCATAACCAGGAAGGCCAGAGAGGCAACTGCCTTTAAACATGTTGGTTGTAGAGGTTTAATGTTATCATAACACATTTTCCCCCCTTGTCTTCACTACATAAATTGGTCAGATTCTAATAGTTTTATAACTTTTAAGCAAAGAGAGCCACCAGTAAATCTAGGCTTGGAAGATTCTCAGAGCTAGCAACACAACCAAAATTGTACATGCAGAGATTCCTTTCTGGGTTTGTTTAAGTCTCCTATCTATTCTTCAAGATGTAATAGTCTGACATGTGAGATCTGCAACACATGTTGAGCTACTCCTGATCCAGGAGCAGGATCAGCCTCTTACACTGAGAATTTTGGGGGCGGGGAGGGGGCAGTCTTCCTGCAGAGATGCTAGGTTAAAAACCTATGTCCCCTCCATTGATTAAGTCACCTTATAAAAAGGCAAATACTAAATACAATTCAGTCTTAGTTATACACATACCATGATATAATTGTTGAACTCATTTCTATAGCACAATCGTTCTCAAATATTTTGGTCTCAAGAACCCCTTAACTTTTAAAATTATCAAGCACTGTAAAGAGCCTTTGTTTATGTGGGATTATAACTATTCATATTTATTATATTAGAAATCAGAAAATTTCAGTATTAGAAATAAGAATAGAAATTTAAAATTATTTTTATAAATTCATTTTAAAATAAAATAATAAATGCATTACATGTATACATAATTAGAATATTTAAATGAAACATTACTATATTTTCCAAAACAAAAAATTTAGTAAGAAGAGTTTTATATTTATTTTAAATTGGCTGCTTTGCTCTTTTTTCACATTTTGCAAATCTCTATGATGTCTGATTTAATAGAAGACAACTGGATTTTTACATCTGATTCTGCTTTAGTTGATTGCTATATTATTTTGGTGGAAATATATGAAAAAAATCTAGCTTCATACAGTTAAGAAGCTGGACAAAGGAATATTTTAATAATATATTTTAAATAATTATACATATTTATACTATCCCAAAACCCAATAAGTAGTAATTTTTTTTCTGTTAATCCTCACCAGAGGATATTTTCCCATTGATTTTAAGAGAGAGCAAAAGACAGAGAGAAACATCAATGTGAGAGAAATGCATCAATTGGTTGCTGCCTGCATAAGCCCTGATCAGGGCCCATGCCTGAGAGGAACCTGCAACCAAGTTACATGCCCTTGATCGGAATCAAACCCAGAACTCTGGTCTGTAGGCCATCAATGATCTTTTCATATTCTCTTACATTAAAATTCCTTGATCAAATTTGCATTTTGAATGTATATTTTACCCATGCATAATTTTTAAAACAATCTATATTTTATCGATTTTTTACAGAGAGGAAGAGAGAGGGATAGAGAGTTAGAAACATCAATGAGAGAAAAGCATCGATCAACTGCCTCCTGCACACCCCCTACTGGGGATATGCCAGCAACCAAGGTACATGCCCTTGGCCGGAAAACTGATAGGTCAGCTGTCTTCTGCATGCCTCCTACTGGGGATCTAGTCCACAACTGGCCATATGCCCTGACCAGGAATCTAACCAGTGACCTCTATGGTGCAGGGGAGGATGCTCAATCCACTGAGCCAAGCCAGCTGGGCCATAAATGACATTCTTAAATGAAACTTGCACTTTGTTTTTCCTTTGCTAGTGCATGGCATTGAAGTACAATGTCTGTAGATATAATCTGGGATCACATGTGCTAAAGTGCCAATAGTTTACTCACCATTGTTTTGCACCATCAGCACAAACATCTACATACCACACTTTGAGAACCACATCTGTTCTAGTAAGAATTGAAATAAAGACTTTTTATTGAGATCCACCATAAAAGGACCCACTAGCTTGAGCTGCTATTTTTGGTTAGCCTCCTGATTTTTATGTCTTTTTTTTGTCATTGCGACAGTACATATAAACATAGACTTGGAATATTCTGTTCTGAATTTGCTTAAAGAATTGGGAGAGAAAAAGTCACTTTAACTTAATAAGCAATTAAGTCAGAAAACATTGATTCTTGGCAAACACGTTTGCCAAACAAATTTAAAAAATTGTGTTACTTTCATTTAAAATGTTTTGATGCTTAAGAATAATTTTAAGGGATAATATTATGTTTTTGTATTTTTAATATCTATGTAAAACACTAAACACTTTTTTCTTATTTAAAATATGTAATTTTGCCTTACTATATATGAAATTTCATTTTTATGAATTACTATGTCTTAAAACACTTGTGAGTTAATTATGTGTAAATTTTTGATTACTTGTTTAATTACCTACTGAATTGAGTTTTAGGAATAGAGAAACCCAAATTTGGATTCTGCTTTTCTATTTGCCAACTAACTGATGTTGTATTTTAACCTCCCTAAGCCTAAGTGTCCTCATTTGTAGAAAATCAGGGCTCTTTCGTACAAATGATATAATGGCCTCATAATTGTGAAACTTAATGTTCTTCTTGCCACATAGAGAACACCCAATATTCATTTTCTTCTTTCCATTCATTTACTTCCTACTGCATACTTGCCAGAGCAATAAGCATTGATTGTAGATTCATGTAGTTAGAAGGGGAGTGTTGATCTTTCTCCATTTAGTTCTAACCAAACATCCCAACTGCCATGAGCCAAATTTGGGAAGCAAACTTTCTTTGAGACAGACCAAGATGTAAGCTGTAATTGGAGGACTCTATCTCAGAAGCAGGACTTTCTAGCAATATCTCAAAATAACTATTGCTGGCATTACCTAATGTAATTTGCTTTTAGGAGTTTATATGAAAAAATTTGAAGGGAATTAAGACAAGTAGAAGAGAGAAATTGTGGGCTTTTTTGTTGTTGTTTTCAGGTTGTATTATTTTAATATCTTAATTTTTAAAATAATTGTTACTACTATTTTTCTTAAAGAGCAAGCATCCTATCATTATAACATTCATACTGGAGCATCAATAGATAATTCTTTAAACAAGTTTTTTGTCCTCATCCTACAAACTTAACAGAAAGAAAATCAGTGTCTTAATATTATGAATTTAGAAATTAGATTTATGACTAGAATTTTCTATCTCACTGCTTAATTTCATGAGTGATGCTACCTTCATGATAGAATCCTTGCTGTAGTTGATTCTACTTTATTGACACTTGGCAGCCTTTGATTCATTTTACTGCCAAATATATAACTAAACTAGAGGCCTGGTGCACGAATTCGTGCATGGGTGGGGTCCGACCAGCCGGCCCTGATGGGGACCCATTGGGCTGGACCAGTGGGGAGAGGGGCTATTGATGCTTGGCCAGCTTGGTGTTGATGGCCAATGGGGGATGGGGTCAGCTGGGGAGAGTCCCGATCAGCACACAGATCTGGCCAGTTGGCTGCTGCAGTGCGCGTCATAACCAGCAGTTGTTCTGGTCATTCTGGTCATTAAGGTTGTTCCACTGTTCTGGTCGCTGGGCTTTTACATATATAGATTGTTAGAAGAAGCCATCATAGTCTGAGGCAGAAAGGATTTCATCAAGCACTGAGTCACTATGTCTCAAGAAGTAACGAGCCAAAAAACACCCAGATGGATTTATTTAGCAGAAATAAAAAAAATTCATTGATAATCCCTAAAATACTATATTCAGGTACTGTTAAGACTAATAATTAAAAAGGCACATAGTTAAATGATGTGAGTTATATGTATTGTAACTATGCAGCATTGTAGAAAATTGTCCATCCCATTTCCCTTCTCAGGTGATTTTCTAATTCTCAGATTTATTTTGACTTTGTTAAATATTGCATAATTAATTTTAAACATTAAATAATGTAAATTAGAATGAAAAGGTAGTCCAAGGTTTCAGGAAGCCTGGGCTCTTGTCCTTACTTTCATGATAAATAATTGTAAACTTTTCAAATCACTTAACTTCTCTCAGCCTCACTTTTGTCATCCATAAAAATAAGATTCCTGGACTAAATAATTTTTGAGGATCATTAATGTGCTAGAATTTGACCTGGAATGGTACTCAAAATAGTTTATTTGTGGAAGAAAGAAATTTTAGTATAGGTCCTTATTTATTACCTATCTCTTCACCATCATAAAATGCAAATATTTTAAAATGTCACACATAAAAGTGTTCTGAAATAAAACACTTTAAGAATCCTTAATGAAAGTGATTAGATAAATTTGAATTTAATTCCTATTTGTATAATTTTCATTATCACACTTTTATCAACAGTGGAGTAACATTTTACTCCCAGTATTCTAAACTTAGCAGTGGAAAATTCCAAATTCCTATAATTGAACCATGTTAAGTTTTCATGTTGTGCTTGTAAATATTTTATGTTGGCTTAAGGCTCAAAAGTAAATATATTATTTTTCTCTGTTTGCAAACAATTAGATGTTTTTAAAACTTTACACAATGGAATTATATGCAACTGTAAAAAAAAAAAAAAAAAAAAGGGAGGATCTATTATCCTTTGAGACAGCATGGAGGGGCCTGGAGAGCATTGTGCTAAGCACAATAAGCCAGTCAGAGAAAGACAAATATCACATGATCTGACATATATGTGGAATCTAATGAATAAAATAAACTGATGAATAAAATAGAACCAGTGGTATGAAAACACGTAATAGACTGCCAAATTTCAGAGGGAAGGCAGGGAGAGGGGAAATTAATCAAAGAACTTATATGAATACAAGATGCCTGGTGTATGAAATTTGTGCATGAGTAGAATCCCTAGGCCTGGCAGGCAATCAGGCTTATTGGGGACTTCTGGCTGCCTTCCTTTGTTCCATACTGTCCCCTGGTGGTCAGCTCACATCATAGTGAGTGGTCAAACTACTGAGGGGACAATTTACATATTAACCTTTTATTATATAGGATATGCATAACCCTTGGACACAGACAATAGGGTGGTGAAGGACTGGGGCAGGATGGGAACCAGATGGAAGGGAGCAATGCGGGGTGGGGAGGGGACATCTGTAGTATTCAAATAAATAAATAAATAAACGCCAGTTCAGATACATGAAAATATCAGTGGCATTCTAGTTGGTTTTACTAAAATTGTTCTGTTGCTATCACAGCTCTTTTTATTTGACACTTTTCAATTACTTATATTAGTAAAAGATTGGTTGTTATTGAGACACACAATGAAAGGATTCTTCTTTTCATATTTTGAGGTTTGTATGCCTGTAATTATCACCTCTCATGCTACTAAAGTAACATACTCGAACCACAAAAATTACCACAAATTACCAAATAGTTTATTATTTCAGTTTCAACAGTTATACACTCTGGGAAACCATCACAGATTTAATTCCATCTTCACCAAACCCAATTCTTTCCATAATGTGTGGAGCTCTTGGGTCCATAAGGAGACAGTAACCCACATACTTATTACTTGGTGGATATGAAGCCATGGTAATTATCTTTAAATAGATCAGGAAAGGCTGATGGTGGTCTTTATAATAGATGATACATAAAATAATTAAATAAGCTAATTGGCCACCAGATGAACTTGAAATATTTTCATACTAAGGAGACAAGGTAAAGAAATCGATCAATGTAAAGATAAATAGGTAGATGACTTGGTGGTTTAGTTGTGATTTAACACTACAACCTAGTATTCCCACCTGTTTACTGAAAATGTCTATGATCTTAGAAAACCATTCTCACTTCTTTATCAAGATGGAGACTGCCCAAGCTCACAGATAGTAAAAGCTAAACTCTGACCTGATTGGCAGTGGAATGCTCATTGACAAATGACAGCTTCAACTCTATTAACTGACAGTGGAAATAAAATATCAGGCTGCATTGTGGTAGGGAGAATTTGAGACTATTTTAGTCATCAAGGCAACTAACCTTATTCAGAGACATTTAGTCTTCATAAAAAGGAAGCAAACTTTATGTTGGTTATGTCTGAGTTTTCAGCACATAACATCAGCAACATACATTTAGCATGAAAACATGCACTAGATCAGATTTTCCAGCACAGCTATTAGATTAATGGTTTTGAAAACTTAAATGTTTTGGAATATGATGGGATGCATTTGACAAGGTCATTCTAACTAAGCTAAACATGTTTTTTATATTCTAAAAAATGTGTAAGGAAAGCCAAGGTCTATTTTTCTTGCCATAAAAGAATAATCACAAAGGAAATATGGTGTGAAAATAATCCCAAACAGATTTCTGTTAGATAACATCTGTTTCATATATATCCAGGGTTTAGTTGAGAAAAATGATACTTGTAGGATATTAGAAACAAAACAATTATATCACATAGCCACAATTTATCGTGAAATGAGACTGTTTTAAAAGATACAACAGGGTTCAAAATTTTCAATTTGATATTAATAAAAGACTCAGATTTCCTTATTATTTAAAAATAGTGTTAAGTATGCAGAAACTATAATATCAGCAGCAGCAACAGAATTATGAAATTTAAAAGCACTCTTGTGTGAGTATATTGTCCTAGGTCTTACACAGAGAGTTAATAACCATTTGGGTGCTTAACACAAAACCATACTATGTATGCCTTAACATAGAGGTGATTCCATATAAAGGAATTCATATGTCACTTGTCTGATGTGAATAAATAATCGAATAATAATATTAACATTGTGTATAAGAAGAAGGGAAATTGTATATTCAGTAGGATGATATGTCAGAAAGATTTACATAGAAATCAACCAAAAGATTTGCATGCATGCATATAAGCATAACCAATGGACAAAGACACTAGGGGGATGAGGGCATGAGTGGGAGGCAGGCAATGGTATATTTTGGAAACTAACCAATTATTCTAAGTAGTTTATTATTAATATAACTAGAGGCTCAGGTGCACTAATTTGTGAATGGGTAGGGTCCCTCACATTGGACAGCAGGATGGAGCCTATCAAGGGGCCAACCGGCTGCGGGGAGGAACCACAGGAGGTTGGCTGTAGGAGCACACTGACCACCAGAAGGCAGCTTCTGAATTGAGCATCTGTCCCCTGGTAGTCAGTGTTCATCATAGCTACTAGTTGACTGGTGTTCTGGTCATTCTGTTGTTTGGTCATTCAGTCATAACAGTCACTTAGGCTTTTATATATATACTTTGCCAGTGTGCATCATATGTACCAGCCGGTTGAGTGCAATTGGCACCAGCGAGAGCTTTATATGGATTGCACATGTGTGAGTGAATGTTTATTTTTAAGTTGCTGGTGCACGTCATATGTACTGGCCAGTTGGTTTGTTGGATAGTTGAGCGGACGTGCAGTCAGTCACTTAGGCTTTTATACATATAGATATTAGTATATAAAAAGGAAGCATTATTTTAGATAGAAGTATATTCACTATGCTATTTTAATTTCTTATTTTACATTTATCTTTGTCTGAAATAAGCAATAAAATAATAATAAATAAATAAATATATAATAAAATGTTAAACGGAAATATAACCCAAGATGAAAACTGATTTAAATGATCCATTATAGGAGAAGGGTGAAATACAAAGAATAATACAGATCAATTCAAAACCACCTCTCATCTCCTCCTTTTGTCTACCAGCTTTATTCAACAGGAATATAGCCCAAACTTATGAGTCTGTGTCCTGTGTTGAGAAATAGAGCAATAAACTTTGTGCATCACTTTTTGTGGTTTTTATAAATAAAAGCTTGCTTCTGCATCTGGTCGAGGCTGTAGTGTCAGTCCTCACTTCAGTGGTGTGCTAGCGCTGCAGTTAGCTGGCCAGCTCAATAAATCCTTGCTTGCTGCTTAAGATCTAATTGGAGTCGGTGGTCTTATTCTCGTGAATGTTGGTCCATAACAGCTCTATCCACTGAGCCAAATCAGTTAGGGTGAGTTCTGAATATTTTTGATTGACAGATACAATTGTAAGAGTGAATCAAATGGGGAAACAAATTGACTTCTGATTTTATTCTCATATGTTGTATATTCTCTGAACAAATTTTTTGGTCTACAGAAACTGATCTAGAAATAGCATTGCAACACATGAAAGCCAAGCTAATAGTGAGGTCTAGAGCTAAAGGAAGTGTAGGCAGGAAATGGAGAGTTACTGAGTCATGTGATGGGAATGTATAGCCAGTGAGCTTAGATAACATTTAGCTACAATACACCACCCTGTTGATTTTGGATGATTTGTCCTGGGAACCATATGTAGATTTCTTACCATTTGAGGGTGCATTTGTTTTTATATTTCCTACTGTGTTTAAGTGGTTTGGGCTAGTTATTTCTTTTTTTGTTATAACAACAGAGAAATTCTTGAAATTGTAAACTTTATTGAGTGTATCACATAAACTCTCTGTTTGGCAGTTGTCCTAAGTGGCCAACTGGTCACCCTTATTTTGCTAACTATAGGGGGAAAAGCCTAGGCCTTAATTTCAACAACAAAAAAGCTATTTGTTCAAGCCTCCATGTGGTTTTACCAGAATTACAATCCTATTGTCCAGTTGTTGAACACTGTTCTATCCCCAGCTTTCTTCTCATGGGCAGTTTACAATGACCCATGAAATATATAAAAAATAAACTGAGAAAGCAAATGCAAAGGCCAACGGACGTAGAAAAGGAGGGCCTTAATCTCTAATAGTTCTATTCATAAGTCCTTTTCATATACTCTGCCATTTGCCTTTATCAGAGTTGTCACTACTCAGTTCCCCATGGCCTGGGCTACTGGCACATCTTCCATTTAGACCTGTTTTTCCAAGATTTAGTTAATTTATTCAATTTGAAAAATATTTATGGAAGGCATACTAAATGCCAGGTACTGTTTTAGGTCTTGGGAATATAACATTAAAACAAAATCTCTGTCCTTGTAGTATTTACCCTAGGGGGGTGAGAAAACAATAAACAAAGTTAAGTAAAATATACAGTATGCTGAATAGCAATAAGTGCATTGAGTTGTGGGGAGGGAAGTCATGGCAGGGAAGAAAAAGAAAAATGAGAAAGTAGATAAGGAGTTGACAGGAGTAGAGAGCTTGCTCTGAAGATGGAAATGTGGGAAGGAAATGTTTACTGTGCTTCTATACTAAGGACTAGTTTTCTAGAAAGAATTGAAGCTTTCTGCTCCAATTGTGCAGAGACTTTTGATGTGAGCTGTTAATCCTGATAGCCTTATATCCTTGTAAATTACAGGACCCACAATGTAGTTCTGTCTTTTGGGGTTTACCATTTTATCTGTTGAGGAACCTATACCAACTCATGCAGGGTCTTATGGGAAGGCCATTCATGTGTCACCAACCTGCTAATTCTCTCATAGCCTCTTCCATGAAACCCCAACCTTTGCCCTGGAATGCAGCCAGCCACTGGCTAGTTGCTATGAATGTAATAGATATTGTATGTTTGGGGGGCTTAAGGGGTTATCTCTAAATTCCAGATTTAAATTTTCTTGACTTTATTTTTTTATTTTATGAAATACTAGGGGCCTGGTGCATGAAATTCATGCACTGGGGGGTGGCTTCCTCAGCCCAGCCTGCCACCTCTCACATATTGGGAGCCCTCAGGGGGTGTCCTACTGATGGCTTAGGCCCCCTTTCTGATCTCCTGGGAAGCAGGCCTAAGCTGCAGTCTGGCCTCCCTTTGTGGGAGGCGACCAGGCTAATCAGGGGAAGCCACCAGCTCCATCACCCCATTGCTTAAGCCACTGCCAGTCACCATAGCCACCA
The DNA here is from genome assembly GCA_004026665.1 of Murina feae. Classification (NCBI taxonomy): domain Eukaryota; kingdom Metazoa; phylum Chordata; class Mammalia; order Chiroptera; family Vespertilionidae; genus Murina; species Murina feae. The sequence goes on along the minus strand of PVJC01023555.1, from coordinate 7,792 downwards.
ACATATTTTCATCAACACGGACTCCAGTCCCTTCACCATGAAGAAATGACAGCTTTCTTTAGGCATTTTCAAGATGTGTCTTTCATAGGATATGGCATTTCTTTCTCTCTCTTTTTTTTAATCCTCACCCAAGGATATGTTTCCATTTATAGAGAATGTGGAAGAGAAGGGAAAAACAGAGAGAAACATCAAAGTGAGAGGAACAATTTGATTGGTCACCTCCTTCATATGCCCTGACCTGGGCTCTTGCCAGGGAGGAGGCTGCAACCTAGGTACATGCCCTTGGTCAGAATTGAACCCACACCCAGCAGTCAGCAGGCTGAAACATTATGCACTGAGCCAAACTGGCTAGGGCAGGATATGACATTTCTTAGTCTCCAGCAGTGGACCTTCATTTTTTTTCTCCAGAAGTATGGTGGAAAAGCCCTAGATCACCTTTAGGGATGCTTATTACCCAAGTTACTAAGAATATTACCAGTAGCATACAGAGAGCTTAGCCAATGAGTGTTAAGAAAAGGTGTTTCCTCTGTAGTTCACTTCCATCACTGGCTCCACCCCTGCCTCTTCAATCCCAGCTCCACACCTGCCCAGGCCTGTAACCTCTGGCCAAGGCTGCAGGCCTGGGCAGGGAACCCCCAAACCCCTCTAATCACTGGCTTCACAGAATCCATGCCTCTGAGGTCATCAGCTCTGATCCTGCCCCCTGCCATTGCTGGCTATGCCCTTGTTCAACTGGCAGCCTCTGGCCAAGGCTGCAGGCCTGGGCAGGGGACCCTCAGAGCTCTGCTTTGCCAGCTCCACTGGTGCCCAGACCTCTGTGATCACAGGCTGCACCCCTCCCCCTCTGATGGCTGGCTCTACTGAACCCAGGCCCCTGCAATCTCTGGCCTTGTCCCTGCCCAGGCTTGAGGCCTCTGGCCCAGGCCTTATGCCTCAGTAGGGCACCCTCATACTCCTCTGATCACTGGCTCTGCCCCTGCCCCCTCTGATCACTGGCTCAGCTGCACCCTTACCCATGACTGAGGCTTCTGGTGAAGGCCTCTGGCCTTGGCAGGGGATCCCCAGCCCCCTCTGATCACCTGTTCCACCCCTCAGGGCCCCCACCTGCCTGGATAGCAGACCTGACCACTTCAGTGGCAGGGCTGAACCAGACTGGGCACCACCATCTTGTCGCTATGGGCGCCTCATCTTGTGTCCATGGGGGAAGCCATCTTTGTCATGGAGTGATGCCTAATTTGCATATTACTCTTTTATTAGACAGGATGTACTTTGCGATGCTCTTTATAGTTAGTATAAGAAATAACTAACTCTATAAAAAGAAACTTTAATTTTAGAACAACTTTAAGTTTAGAAAAAAATTGAGCAAATAGAGAGAGTTCCCAAATACATACTTTCCACCACTACTCCCACCCACAGTTCCCCCTATTATTAGAAATTTGCTTTAGTGTGCCACATTTGTTACAATTGATGGACCAATAATGATACACTATTATTAACAAAGGTCATAGTTTACATTAGGTTTCACCTTTGTGTTATACAATCATATGGATTTTGATTAGTGCATAGTCATATTTACTGATCATGTGATATATCTGAGTTCATTCTTGGACTTTTGTGGAAGAATGGGAGGGAAGTTTAATGTGATGAATCAGACTCTAGACAACAGCTCTGATTCATATGGGGTTTTGTTCCCCTTATGAGTTGGTTCCACAAGGATTTTGTAATTGCAATAAGGGGCTTACAGATCCTAAAGGTCATGTAATTATGGTGAATATGTTAGGTATCCCACCCCTACCCACATGTAAAATACTCAAATGCTTGTAAGTGCCTAAGTCCCTCAGGATCACACAACCTTGCTTAATAGCAGAAGAATACCTAAGAAAATGTATGCAAGATGATATGCCTGTTCCTTTGGTGGGACATTTTTGGAGCAATTTGGTGGAGTCAAAATTGTGTGCATTCAGCATTTGAGTGAGTTTGGGCAATTTTACCTGTCTGAACCTTAGCTTTCTCACTAAAAAGGGGTAAATGATATTTAATACAGCATCAATGAGATAAATTCTATAAAGTAACTAGATAGAGTAGATGGACAATAAGTGGTATCTATAGTATATTATCCAACTTTCATTTTCTATCTAAAGCGGTTCTTGTTTTAGGTTCCTCTAAAATATCTCCTAGTACTATGGTTCTTCAACTTAACTCATAGGAATCGCATTGTGTGGGGTGTAATGTAAATACAAAATGGTTTGGACTCCAAATTTCCACTTTTGTAATTTATATATTGGGGTTACATTGTACAAATAAAATTTATAAATAATTTTTCTATGAGAATATTAGTTTAGAGAGTGATCTTTCATTATATCTTATCTAATCTAATAAAAGAGTAATATGCAAATTAACAGTGTCTCCAGGATGCCTAAGCCATGCTCACCACCCAAGACACGCCCACCAGCCAATCAGAGCAGCTGTATGCAAATTAACCCAGCCAAGATGGCAGCCAGCAGCCATGGAGCTAGAGTAAACAGCAGGCTTCCATTGCAACTGCCTGCCTAGGATGGCTGAGCCTCTGCTCACAGTAACAATGTTTCAATTATAGAAGCCACGGAGCTGAAACAAACAGGAGGCTTCCTTACCTGCCTAGGCCTTGGCTCAAAGCAATTATAAAAGATAAATAAACCCCAGAAACCTGATTCCAGCCAGCCTCGCTGGGACCTTGGGTCAATGGGAGCTGTGGGCAGCCTGAAAATGGCCCTCAGCCCCTCACTCAGGCTGACCAGGTACCCCAATAAGGACTCGAACCCTGAAGGGACTGTGGCCAGCCTGAAAATTTCCCTCAGCTCCTCACCCAGGTTGGCCACACCCCAATGGGGTGAGGATCCACACTGGAGGGCTTGGCCAGCCTGCAAACAGCCATCAGCTCCTCACCCAGGCTGGCCAGGCACACCAGCAAGTGGACATCCCCAGAGGGGTCCCAGACTGCAAGAGGGCACAGGGATCCCCCAAGTGCACAAATTTTTGTGCACTGGGCCCCTAGTAAGTCTATAATAGAGTGGGGCTAAGTTCCTTGCACAGGTCATACTCTTCTCTTAAAATTCCAAGATACAACTTTAGAATCAAACTACAGTGGACAAATCACCTATTACATGTACCATATACTTTACACTCTATACTCTTTGCAATTATGGCTAAATACTTTCATTGGGTTTATTTATTTTTAATCTTTATTATTGAAAGTATTACAAATGTCCAACTTTTTCCCCCATTGACCCCCTCTAGCCCATCTCCCCCCTCCCCTTACCCCAGGACCTCACTTTCCCACTGTCTGCATCCATGTGATATGCATATATGCATACGAGGTCTTTGATTGATTACCTTCTACTCACCCACTCTACCCGATCTTCTCTCCAAGACTCCACACTCTGTTCATGCTTCCATGTCTCTGGATCCACTCTGTTCATCAGTTGATTTTGTTAATAGATTCCACATACAAGTGAGATCATGTTATACTTATCTTTCTCTGACTGACTTATTTCACTTAGCATGATACTCTCCAGGTCCCTCCATGCTGTCTCAAAGGGTAAGAGATTCTTCTTTCTACTGCTGCATAGTATTCCATGGTACAAATATACCACAGCTCTTTTATACACTCATTTACTGATGAGCACTTAGGCTGTTTCCAGATCTTAGCTATTGTAAATTATATTACTATGAACATACTAGTAGGAGTTCATAGATTTTTTTTCTTATTGGTGTTTTGGGTTTCTTAGGATATATTCATTGAAGTGGGATCACTGAGTCAAATGGTAGTTTCATATTTAATTTTTTGAGGAAACTCTATACTGTTTTCCATAATGGCTGACCAGTCTGCATTCCCATTAGCAATGTACTAGAGTTCTCTTTTCTCCACATCCTTGCTAGCACTTGTCTTTATTTGTTGATGGTAGCCATTCTGACAGGTGTGAAGTGATACATCATTGTCATTTTAATTTGCATCTCTCTGATGATCAGTGACTTTGAGCATCCCTATATAATAAAAGGGTAATATACAAATTGACCCTAACAGCAGAACCACTGGGAATGACTGGTCACTATGACACACACTGACCACCAGGGAGCAGACACTCAATGCAGGAGCTGCCCTCTGGTGGTCAGTGTGCTTCCATAGGGGGAGCTCTGCTCAGTCACAAGCCAGGCTGATGGCTGCCAGTACAGCGGTGGTGGTGAGAGCCTCTCCCACCTCCTCAGCAGCGCTAAGGATGTCCGACTGCAGTTTACGCCTGCTCCCCTCTGGCAAGTGGACATCCCCCGAGGGCTCCGGGCTGCCAGAGGGATGTCTGACTGCCAGCTTAGGCCCAATCAACTGGGAGATCCCAGACTGCGAGAGGGCACAGGCCAGGCTGAGAGACCTCGCAGAGTGCACAAATTTTTGTGCACCAGGCCTCCAGTTTTTCATATGTCTCTTGGCCATCTTTATGTCCACTTTAAAGAAGTGTTTATTTAGATCCTTTGCCCATGTTTTAATTGGATTGTTTGCCTTCCTTTTGCTAAGTTGTATGAATTCTTAATATAATTTGGATATTAACCTTTTATCAGATGTATCCTTGCCAAATATATTCTCCCATAAGGTGTGCTCCCTTTTCATTTTATTGATGGTTTCTTTTGTTGTGCAGAAACTTTTTATTTTTATGTAGTTCCATTTGTTTATTTATCCTTGCTTTTCTTTGCCCTAGGAAATGTATCCATAAACATATTGCTAGGAGAAATGTCTGAAATTTTGCTGCCTATGGTTTCTTTTAGGATTTCTCTGGCTTCCTGATTTACGTTTAGATATTTTCTCCATTTTGAGTTTATTCTTGTGTAAGGTGTAAGTCGGTGGTCTATTTTCATTTTTCTTTGCCTGTATCTGTCCAATTTTCCCAACACCATTTATTGAAGAGACTGGTTTTGCCTGCTTTGTCAAATATCAATTGAGCATAATGGCTTGGGAAGATTTCTGGGTTCTCTGTTCTGTCCCATTGATTTATATGCCTGTTCTTGTGCCAGTACCAGGCTATTTTAATTAGGGTGGCTTTGTAATATAACTTGAAATCTGGTATTGTGATTTCTCCAAGTTTGTTCTTTTTTTTAAAAAAAATCTTATTGTTCAAATTAGTACAGTTGTTCCTCTTCCCCCCCCCCCAAATAGCTCCCCTCCCCTTGGTTCCCACCCTACCCTCTACCCTCACCACCCCTAACTGTCCTCATCCATAGGTTGTGATTTTTGTTCAGTCTCTTCCCACACCCCCAACACCTCTTTCCCCCTGAGAATTGTCAGTCTATTCCTTTTCTATGCCCCTGATTTTATTCTATTCACCAGTCTATTCTGTTCATCAGATTTTTTATTCACTTGATATTTAGATTCACTTGTTGATAGATATGTACTTGTTGTTCATAATTTTTATTTTTATTTTTTCTTCTTCTTCCTCTTCTTAAAGGATACCTTTCAGCATTTCCTATAATACTGGTTTGATGGTGATGAACTTCTTTAGCTTTTTCTTGTCTGTAAAGCTCTTTATCTGACCTTCAATTCTGAATGATAGCTTTGCTGGGTAAAGTAATCTTGGTTGTAGGTTCTTGCTATTCATCACTTTGAATATTTCTTGCCACTCCCTTCTGGCCTGCATAGTTTCTGTTGAGAAATCATCTGTCAGTCATATGGGTGCTCCCCTTGTAGGTAACTAACTGCTTTTCTCTTGCTGCTTTTAAGACTCTCTCTTTGTCGTTTGCCCTTGGCATTTTATTTATGATGTGTCTTAGTGTGGTCCTCCTTGGAGTCCTTTTGTTTGGGATTCTCTGTGCTTCCTGGACTTGTAAGTCTATTTCTTTCCCCAGGTAGGGGAAGTTTTCTGTCATTATTTCTTCAAATACGTTTTCAATATCTTTCTTTCTCTCTTCTTCTGGAACCCCTATAATTCTGATGTTGGTATGCATGAAGTTGTTCCAGAGGCTCCGTAAACTGTCTTCATATTTTTGGATTCTTTTATATTTTTTTATATTTTATTGATTTTTTTACAGAAAGGAAGGGAGAGGGATAGAGAGTTAGAAACATCAATGAGAAAGAAACATTGACCAGCTGCCTCCTGCACACCCCTCACTGGGGACGTGCCTGCAACCAAGGTACATGCCTCTGACCGGAATTGAATCTGGGACCCTTGAGTCCACAGACTGACACTCTATCCAGTGAGCCAAACTAGCCAGGGCTTGTATTCTTTTTTCTTTTTGCTTTTCTGATTGGGTGTTTTTTGCTTCTTTGTATTTCAAATCTTTGATTTGATTCTTGCGATCCCCTAGTCTGCTATTGGATCTCTGTATATTATTCTTTATTTCAGCCAGTGTATGCTTAATTTCTAGCTAGTCCTTTTTCATATCCTTGAGGGTCTCACTAAATTTATCAGTGGTTTCTAGAAAATTCTTGAAAAAACCTTATTACTGTGGTTTTGAACTCTATATCCAGAAGTTTCTTTTCTTCCATTTCTGTCATTTGTGACCTGTTTCTTTGTCTCTGCATTTTGGCTGCTTCCAAAAATGATTGATAGAGTGGCTTTGTGTGGTAGGTGTCCTATGGGGCCCAGAGGCTCAATCTCCCCAATTACCTGAGCTGGACACTGTTGGTGTACCACTTTGTAGGCTTTGTGCACAGTCTTGTTGTAGTTAAGCCTTGATAGTTGTTGGTATCACTGGGAGGAATTGACCTCCAGGCCACTTGGCTATGAGAATCATCTGTGTCTACGGTGGGAGAACTCCTGTGCTGGAGACACACTTATGGGGCAAGACTTGCTTCAGTGGGGCTTTGGTGCTCACTGAGTCTGCCCCCTGAGTGTGTCCCTTATGGATCTGAGGAGTTGTAATCTTGATGGTCCCACTCTGACCACTGGGTACACTGGATTTTGGATTTCTAAGTATATGTTAATTTATCCTCTGCCTGAGACTACCCAGCAGGAGCTATGGAGAGATCTGCAGATTCCTCTTCTTTTTTGGGGTTTGGAGGTTCCCAGGTGAAGCAATGCAAGATGCTGTGGGGCCTTCACCCTTCTTTTGGATGTTCTGGGTCTCTCTGACCCAGCTGCAGTTTGTTAGGTAATTGTAGATTGCAAAGCGTCAGGCCTTTTATATGCAAAAGCCTTTGCATGCAGCTTGGGTCAGGTGGGGTCTCAAGGAATCAACAGGGTAGAGCAAACAGCTAGGGCTGGTCCTTATCCCAGCCATAAGATGCCCTGGGTCTCAGTGTCCTGCAGTAATTGCTGCAAGCACCTCTGAGAGAAAGCCGCTCTGGAGTTCCTCCTGATGCCAGGTAGTCCAGTTTCTCCCCATATGAGTCTGGATCCCCATAAACTTGCCTGGAACTGGAGTTCAGAGCCATTGGGAGCTTGTGACTCCCTCCAGATTGAAAAAAACAACCGTGTCCTCAGTTGCCAACCCTTTCCTCATGTGCCTCCATACCTCTGCACTTTATTCCCGCACCTCCTCTGAGTCTCAGTGTGCTTTTATCTTTCCTTCTAGTTACAGAATTTCTACCCAGCCAGCCTTCCTGTGGTTCTGGGTGGTGTCCCTTTTTTCTTTTCATTGTAGTTTTGAAGTGGCTGTGTGAGGCAGCAATTTCAGGTTTTTACCTATGCTGCCATTTGGTTTTCCTCAACTTTGTTCTTCTTTCTCAATATTGCTGCAGCTATTTGAAGTCTTTTTTGGTTCCAAATTAATTTTTGGAGTATTTGTTCTAAATCTGTGAAATATGACCTCGGTATTTTATTTATTT
>PVJC01023554.1:0-26309 GCA_004026665.1 Murina feae | reverse complement strand
AGACCCCCTTCTCTGGGTGTCTGTGGGACCTCCGAAACTCGCCTGGAACTGGAGTTCAGAGCCGCTGGGAGCTTGTGGCTCTCTCCGTTTTGGAAAAGAACCACGACCTCCGGTACCAGCCCTTCCCCGAGCCCGTGCGCGCGCCTCCGTACCTCTGTACTTTGCTTCCGCCACTCCTCTGAGTCTCAGACTCTTCTCTAGTTGTAGGATTTTCACTCAGCCAGCCGTCCTGTGGGTGTGAGTGGTGTCTGTGTGTTCTTTTCGTGGTTTTTCTGAAATAGTTGTTCACAGCTGCATATACGGTGTCTACCCTATGCCGCCATCTTGTTTCTCCTGCTTCTTTTTTAAAAATATATTTTTATTGATTTCAGAGAGAAAGGGACGGGAAAGAAGGGAGGGAGAGAGGGATGGAGGGGAGAGAGAGAGAGAGAGAGAGAGAGAGAGAGAGAAACATAGATGAGAATCATTGATCCGCTGCCTCCTGCATGCCCCACACTGGGGCTGGAGCTCGCAACCCTGGCATATGCCCTGGCCAGAAGTGAACTGCAATTTCCTGGTTCATAGGTTGCTGTTCAACCAATGATCGGCAATGTCTGGGGCTCTCTCTTTCACCTGTTCAACTAAAACATTCACTGCAGTGCTGACGGCATATCTCATTGGTCTAGACAGTCCAGCTGTTTTTAATAAAAGGCCCAAAGCCGCATCTGTGATAAAATCTTGACCTCGTTCCTTGGCCTGGTCCCAACAGTCCTGAAAAGCATAATAAATAGCGGTGCCCAGGTTGTAGTAGTTTCCCACTGTTGGCAACCACCGGACTATACTGTGCACCTTCTGCTCCTGTTCAGAGTCGCAGTCCTGGATGGAGCGTCGGGCCCTTGCTGGGCCTAGCTGTTCCCTGACTAACAGCTGCAGGGCAGGGGCCAGGGCATCCATTGACACTCCCTTCTCTGTGCTTCTGCCTTTCTCTAGTCGTTGAAGATGTCGGGTGAGGATCTGTGTAGCACGTACACCCCCCTGGCGGTAGAGCTGAAGCTGCAGGGTCTCTGCATCAGCATGGCAGCCAGCTTCCCTCAGGGCCATCATCAGTGACAGGCCTACCAGAAACTTGGGTAGAGGAGCCATTTGGGCAAAGCCAGGCAGGGACTTTGGGAGCAGGGTCTGGCAGGGCAAGGGCCCTGAGGAGGGTGGCCAGGATTCCAAGGATGAGGGAAGGTGCATCAGGGTCTTTGTCTGGTTTCCATATGAAATGGCGTCCACAGGGCACAGCAGGAGGTAGCAACAAAGCAGCAGCTCCAGTGGTATGATGAGTCTGAGGCCACGCATGTTTAGACCAGAGTACACTGGAGAGGGAAAAACCAGAAACACAGCTCCCCTGAGATGCGGTCTGTAAGTTCCCAGGACTCAGGGCATACCTCTGCCAACTACTTTAAGCTTCTGTCCTATATATGTGTGTGTGTGTGTGTATATATATATATATATATATATATATATATATATATATATATATATATATATATAGCAAAGGTGGAGACTTATTGAAGAACAAGTACAGACTTCCATGTGGGGAGGGGGAAAGGTCCCACAGAATGGATCCCACGTGGGGAGGGGGAAAGGATGCCCAAGTTTCTGTTCTTTTTAGGCTAAGGCCTAGGAAACAGGAAATGCAACTCAGCTGTTTGCACTTGGCCTTCTCCATCTTCAAGTTATCAGGGACTTGCTCTGCTTTATTTCCACCCATTTATAGGGGGCCCCAAATTACTTCACAATCCAGGCACTGAGAAGTTAGACTACCTCGACAGGTTGGGTAGCTGCTCGATTCAGTGCTGCCCACTTCTCTGTCCCATGAATAAAGGACATATTTACTATCCCCTATGATCAGTAAGAGAGGTAATCTCTGCAAATATTTGTCCATTAGTACTGGTGCTCAGACCTTGCCCCTGTTGCACATTTGACCTCAATTACCTAAGACTTTGTTCTTTGGCATTTTTCTTTCTTCTTTTTTAAATTTTATTTTATTTTTAAATATATATATATTTTAATATTTTTATTACATAAAGTATTACAAAGATTAGTACATATCTCTTTTTCCCCCCTGCCCTTCCCCCCGCCTCCCCTTCCCTCCCAATGTTTTCTGTCCATTGGTTATGCTTAAATGCATACATAAAAGTCCTTTGGTTGATCTGTTATAAATATTTTTTTAAATTGATTTCAGAGAGGAAGGGAGAGTGAGAGAGTGAGATAGAAACATCAATGATGAATCATTGATCGGCTCCCTCCTGCATGCCCCACACTGGGGATCAAGCCCGAAACCCGGGCATCAAACCCAGGACCTTTTAGTTCACAGGCCGACACTCTATCCACTGAGCAAAACCAGTTGGGGCTTTGGCATTTCCTACAGGTCCCTGCCATGTTGCCACTCTAGCTCACGAGAGAAGCCAGGAGACCCAGAACCAGAAATTAGATATATATCTACTATTTGCTCTTTAAAAAAATTCTTTTCAGTTTAAAAATGCAATTTGTAAGCTACAACAGCATCTAGTTGAGGTTTTGGTATAGGGTAAATGAATGAGAAAAGGTTAAAGTACCATTCATGCTTAAAACACATATGCCCAGTATATGATGGCTGAAAGGAAGAAATGGATTAAGAAATAGAGACTGAGAGCTACTAATGGAGAGGGGCAAAGCTAATCCCAGCCACACATAGCACTGGGATAAAGAGAACACTTTTGTCCTAATTGCTCTCCAAAACTTCTAACTACTTACCATATCCCAGCCTTGAACACAGTTCTGGTAAAGGAGACTTAGCACCAAAGTGGCACTGAATATATGAAGTAAACCTGGACAAGTGCTGGAATCAATTTCCCCATAAAGCACCTGAGAATAACTGGAACATTTGATAAATTACATTGTCATCATCTATAGTCACTAAGAGGCTCTTCTTAACTTGGGGGTTTCTTCAGCTTTTTGCCCAATTCTTCAACATGTTTCTGATCATACCTGCAGTTCTGGGGGATGACAGCAAAAGCTCTGACTTGTGTCACCAGCAACACAGGAGATGGCTCCTCAGCAAACTCCATTGCCATTTGAACTGCTAGACCAGCCATCCCATGGGTGTATTTAATAGATTCCTCAGGGTGATAATCTGAGTGTTGGATTTATCCCCACACACCCCTCGGAATGACCTCCCTATTGCCAATGCCTTCTTCCTCCTTGTGCTTTTTACTCTCACGAATGAGGGTTTCAGCGGTCCTTTCCTTTCACACTAACAAGCTGAAGCTGCAGAGTGTGGGGCTCAGTTGGGCAGCCAGCCTCCTCCTGGGCCACCTCCGGAGCTAAGTGGATAGGTACATAGGCAGAGGGGCTAAGGAGAGGGGCTGTGTCCAAGAGATCCTGGCAGGTCTTGGGATCTGGTTAGAGAGCACGTTAGAAGGATGCCCAGGTTCTGTGGAACACAGCTGGGAGGTCAGAGCCCCTTTCTGGACATTTCTTAGAAAGGCAACCACTGGGGAGAGCAAGACACAGCAGGGAAGCAGCACCACCTGAATCGTGGTGGGTCAGCAGAAAAAGCCCTGCTGGAAAGAAGCAATGGTCAGGTTGGGAAGTAGACAAAGGCCTAAGATGAAGAGACACCAAGACTAGTCAGAGCTTGGAAACTTGTTATCCTAAACATAGCTTCACCCCCACCCTTCCAGGCTTTGGTCCTCACCTGCTCACGAGAGAAGCAAGCCAGAGGGACGAGACCATCCAAGCACGTCCTTTGCCTCGGTGATTCCCTAACTGGAATGACTGTTTTCTACATCCCACTTCCTCTTTCACCCCAGCCAAAAATGACGACTCCTCTGCAAACACTGAGGACATAGCATTAACAAATATTTATCCTCTTCTTCAGGCTCAGGGCTTGGTCCTCCTCACCTTTGCCCCATGCCGACCAACAGGCCTTCCCCTTGGTGGTTACTGCTTTTCCTGACCCAGGTCTCTGCAAACCCAAACCTGGATCAGGAAAAATTCCTCTGTATCTTCTGGGGAACCAAGGAGGTGAAAGGCAGCTTTGCCAATGATTTCTGGGAAGGAGATGCCAAAATAGTTCTTTTCCAATGGATTCATCAGGTATCAGAAGGGGAAAATAGAACCTACTAGCAAGTCAGATAAAATCAGCGATTTTTCAGTTTTTACCTTCTTAATTCCAATGCAATAGCCTAATGAAACACATTATCACAATAGCATCTCTTTCTAAGCCTGCATTAAACCATAAGAATTAGGGCTTCATTTCTCATATAGGGGTCTAGATGAGAAACTGCAGTCTGGAAAATAGGGAATGATGGCATACGGTGCCTCCTAAAACTGGTGCAAAAGTCTACATACCATTGTGCCATAAAGGTTCCTTTCTGGTGCTATAACCTGCTATTGGTGTCCTGGGTCCCTTCTCCCATGTTACTCACTCCTCTCAGCCCCAGGAAGGGGCCCATAACAAGCAAAGAGAAGTCAGAAAAAGAAAACAATAAGTTTCTAGGACCTAGCCAGGTAGCTCAGTTGGTTAGAGCACCATCCTGATAACCTCAAGGTTGAGGGTTTGATACCCGGTCAGGGCACATACAAGAAAAAAACCAATGAAGGCATAAATAAGTGGAACAACAAATTGATGTTTCTCTCTCTAAATAAATAAATATAAATATAATAAAAACTTTTAAAAAGGTTTCTAGAGGAGTAACTCTTCAGGGAACTATACACTCCTAAAATTGGGAGAAGAAACTGGATGTAAACACATCTAACATTGTTGCCTCAAAATCTTGGATCCTTCGAATTCTCCCATTTAATAAAAATTTTTTATTTTCATATAGTCATATTTTTCACATTTGTAATTTTTAAAAATTGTCTAAAGTTTCACATGTCTTTTTCCCCAATAGACCCCTCTGCCCCCCAGCCATTCCCACACCCCCGCCCGTGTCTGTGTCCATTGATTATGCTAATATGAATTCTCCCATTTCTGACTTGAGTTTACCATCCATCAATGGGCCTATCTCCACCTCCAGTCAGTGTCCTCATCCTCAATACGAAAATGCCGTTTTCTTGAAATGCCATGAATTTCAAACTCTAGTGCCTTGGAAATGACAGGGGAGAGAGACTGTGTAAATATGGCAGGGGGAGAGAAAGTGGTGGTGAGTTTGTCTCCAAGACTGAGGAGAGGAATGAGAGGGCTGTAGGCAAATGTATGTCCCTCCAATTATTTCTCACCTTTGCTCCTGCCCTCATTTTTCCACTAGTTCTTCATCAATTCCCACTAGTTGTCACATCTTGGGTGCTTCGTTTTTTTTCAATTACAGTTGGCATTCATATTATATTAGTTTCAGTGTACAGCACAGTGGTTAGACATTTATATAACTTACAAAGTGATGCCCGATAAGGTTAGTACCCACCTGGCACCATACATAATTATATTATTGACTGACTATATTCTCTATGCTGTACTTTACACCCCCATGACTATTTTGTAACTGCCAATTTGTCCCTCTTAATCCCTTCACCTTTTTCACCCAGTCCCCCAATCCCCTTCCCTTCTGGCAACCATCAGTTTGTTCTCTATATCCATGAGTTTACTTTGGTTTCATTTGTTCGTTTATGGGTTTTATTATAATTAATGGCATTTATTCTTTTAAAAAATATATATATTTTATTGATTTTTTACAGAGAGGACGGGAGAGGGGTAGAGAGTTAGAAACATGGATGAGAGAGAAACATCGATCAGCTGCCTCCTGCACACTCCCTACTGGGGATGTGCCCGAAACCAAGGTACATGCCCTTGATCAGAATCGAACCTGGGACCTTTCAGTCTGCAGGCCGACGTGCTATCCACTAAGCCAAACCAGTTAGGGCCATTTATTCTTTAGAGTAGTTTTAGGTTTATAGAAAAATTGAGCAGGAAGTATAGACTGTTCCCAAATAATCCCTCTCCACCAACCCCCGTTTCCCCTATTAACATCTTACACTGGTGTGATACATTTGTTGCAATTATTTTAAATTTTTATTATTTATTTTATTATGTATTATTAACTATTATTATCTAAGTACATAGCTTACATTAGGGTTCACATGTTTAACTCAATACCAAACATAGTCATTCTATCTTTAGAGATTGTCGGAAGAAAAAACACCCAAGTTAGAAAAAAAGACAGCCCAAATGTATCCTTTACCGAGGGCTCTCCGTGATCTGGATGGCTGTTTTCTGAATCTCACCTTACCTTACCTCACCTGGAAACACAATCAAGCCAGAAAGCTGACAGTTTCCAAGAACAGGGAAAGACGTGACAACTGCCATATTTACCCAATCCTTGCCTAGACTTTGTCTTCCCCTCTGCCCCGTGCTGACAAACTGGCTTTTTATCCCTTTGCAGTTCCTGTTTCTCCCTCCTGCAAACTCTTGTCACCCTAAAGATTTATCCTGGAGAAAGGACCTTGAGGTGAGAATATTTTTCTGTGTCTTCTGTAGGGAAAGAAGAGAAAATGGAAGGTTGATGGTTTGTTTTAACCTTAATAGTTAAAAGTTCTCCTAAGAGCACAGCAGGGTACTGAGATGGATTAGAAGCAGATCAACATTGGCAACTTTTTTAAAAAAACATATTTTATTGATTTTTACAGAGAGGAAGGGAGAGGGATAGAGAGTTATAAACATCGATGAGAGAGAAGCATCGATCAGCTGCCTTCTGCACATCCTCTACTGGGGATGTGCCCACAACCAAGGTACATGCCCTTGACCGGAATCAAACCCGGGACCCTTCAGTCCGCAGGCCGACACTCTATTCACTGAGCCAAACCGGTTAGGGTGGCAACTTTTAATTCAATACCAAACACAATCCAAACATATTCAACATCTGGGGAGCACTGCATCCCAGCCCTACCTCAACTGCAGGAATGAGGCTCAATCTGGTGTCTAGGCTGTGATCACAGGAAAGAACATGAAGATGGGAGCATCTGGTGCTTTTTAGGTGGTGCAATGCGCCTACCCATCATGTCACAAAGCTCCCTGTGTGGTGCCATGACCCTCCTCCAGCAGAAAGCCAAAAGGAATAGACCAGTAAGAGAGGCCCAGGGTACCTTCTAGGTTTCACTCACTCCTTTTGTTTGCTAAGGGGCACTAATAGCCCAAAGAATGGTTCCTACAAGAAGCCGAGTAAGGGAGCTACCGAGGCACACGGATAAAACAGGGAGAAACAAGAAGTGACTGTGGTCTGAACTGCCTGAGCCCCAAATCCATGGGAAGCCCAGGACTGCACTGCTTCTGTCCACTAAGAGGAGTTTCTGGGTCCTGCATGACCCTTCCAATTCTGATTTACACTCACCACCTAACTACAGGTCTGCCTCTACCCTTAGGCTTCTAGCTCTTCAGTCGCTTTCATCTTCATCCTCAATACGAAACTGTTTCTTCTTTTGGATTCCTGGAGCTCCCAGCTCTGTAAGAATGACAGGAGTGAGAAGAGAGGAAATATCTAACGCGTTAAAGGGGAAGGAGCGGACAGTGTTCATCCTCAGGACTAAAGAGTGCCAGACGTCAGAGGAAAGGGCAGGCCCCAGCCTCCCTACCTTTGCTCCCACCCTCATCTTCTTCCTGTTCCTCATCGCTGTCCAGCAGTTGTCGCTTCTTGGGTGCCACTTTCGGCTGCTCTTTGACACCAGCGATCTCTGCCTCTGAAATGACTGAAAGAGGAGGGATGAGCCCTCATACTATCAGAATTCTCTACCAGCCTCAAGATCAACATGGCGGCCGCACAGGGTCCTCAATGGGTGGCCCTGCTCTTACCCGCTGGGGACACCAGGCCGGCTTTCTTTTTCCGGGCCAACAGGAGGGCCCTCAGGGCTTGGGCTCGGTCTTCCTTTTGGTGCTCTTCCTCGGGGGCTTGCTCTCCAGGGACTTGAGGGTCTAGTCCTGGCTGAAGCTCTCCTTCTTCCTCTGCTTGACTCAAAGAAGCTGCTATCCTCCGGAGCTGGGTGGGACTCAGCTTGGCTGGAATTCGCCAGAAGGTTTCCTACAAGGACAAAGAAGTTGAAAATAAGAGACTTTAATATTATTCCCTGAGTAACTATGAACCTGCACTGGGGTGAAGATCCACAAGTTTCGAATGTACTGCTTATTCACCCAACAGACGCCCAACGTCTAGCATGCAGTCTGCTACATTAAGAAGTTGTCAGTAATATAGTTGTTCATTGAATAGATGAATCCTGGGGGATCTAAAAAGGTGAACCAGATATGATCTCTCCCTCAAGGAACTTACAATCTAACGGGGGAGAAAAAAAAAATATCACTGTAGTCTAACATCCCAGGATTGGGGCTGTATCAAAGAAATGAACAAATCTCAGTTGCCAACGTGATTACTTTCGCATCAGGGATAGACAGTGGGAGACGGCTTCTCCGGGGAGGTGCTGACTGGACTGACTCCTCAAGGCTGGGTGTGTTGGAGCTTCCAGGAGAGGGGCTGGCATGATCAAGTGTTTGGAGTCTGAAGTAGTCCAAGGCTGACTATGGAGTAAGGCAGCTATGTGGGTGGTGTGGCCGTGAAGCTACGAAAACTGACCAAACCTATAACTTAGAAAGATAACTAAGTGGAGTATGGACTTAGTGGAAGAAGAAACTGGAGAGGAAGACTAGCAGAACAGCCGCTGCAGCAGTCTCAGTCAGCAAAATGAGGAGGTATGCTTTGAAACAGCACCAACACAACTTGGCTGCCTCTGTGACTGGTGCATTTACCTGCTCAGAGGCAGGAGGTCGAACCCCTAGCTTGCGCAACAGCTGCTGAAACTGTTCATTTTCCATTGCTTCCTCATTTTCTTCTGTCAGTGGCACCAACGGAACTGCCTGGGAGCAGCCTAGAAGGGTCATATGTTAAAGATGTGAAGAAAGAACTAGTCCTCTCTCCCAGACCAGCAGCTCCCAGTCCCGCTGAAACCGTCATTTATCCACTCACCATCCTCTTCCCGGTCGTTTGCTGCTTGAACCAGGCAGTTCTGGAGCCACAGGAGAGGAGCAGAAAAGCCTAGGGGAAAGAGGAAAACTTGACATTGGCCCACGTCAAATCCCCTCCTCCACTCGAGACTCCTCGCCCAGCCCAAGCCCTCACCTTCCTGACGCAGGCTTTGCCCAAGGTTTCCAGTTGACAGGACTGAGCTCCCCTGGGGGGTTTGCTCTGCTTCTGAGCACTCCTCTTTCTCCTCATCCTCTTCACTAGCTTCCTCTGACAGGTTTTCCTCTTCTTCCAGATCTTCCTGGCAAAAATCTTTCGGGGATTCCTCTCCATTAGGCTAAAATTCAATGGGGGTGAGAAATGAAAGGAGACAAGATGAGGAAGGGAGTGGAGTCCTTTGGTTCCGGGTGGACCCAGTCAGAACAGCCTGAAGCAGGAAGATCCTGGGTGGGTAACTTCTACGGAGCCCTCAGGGGGAGTGGTCCCACGCCAGCAGGGCCAGGGGAAGATTATTACCAAGCCCGAAGGTGCCGACTTCTTCCGGCGTTTCTTGTATAGCTCCCGCCGCTCAGCCACCAGCCCCAGAGCCAGCAGTTTATCCACTATTCGGGCCCGGGAGCGCTTGGCTGTGATATTCTTCATGATATGACCCAGGACATCTATAAAGAAGGAAGTGTGAACACTCAAGAGCAGCAGAGGGAAGAGAAGTAAAGGCAATCAGGGGAAAGAGACTAGCTTGATTCACTCGAAAATGAGACCACAAATATAGGAGTGGACAGAAGGGATGGGTCAAGCCTTACTCGGGAACAGGAGGCAGGGGGGAAGAGTGGCTCTCCTCTCAGAGGTTCCCTGAACTTCTACTTCACTTACCATCTGAGGCCTGGAACTCCTCAAAAAGCCGCTGCAGCTCCAGCTCCTGATCTTCTGTCCACAGTACGATGTGGGTTCCTTTCCTGTTTAGGAAGGTGTCGGTGGAAGAGGCGGCCAAGGCAGTGAACAGAGGATTCCCCATCTCAGCTCCCTCCAGAACATGTGACTCTACCTTTGAAAGTCCTTGACACTGTCAGCCAGTCCCAGCCGCACCAGATGGTGGATGACCTGCTTACGCGTTCGAGGAGCAGTTCTCAGGTGTGCCAATATGGTGTCTACCACATCCTGACCTGAGGTGGAGGAGTGAGGCAGTAAAGAGGGGTCCGGAGCTCATGCTGCCCTCCTCACACACTCTTCAGATCTCAAGGCCTCTCGTACCTTCCACATCTTTATGCGCAAGGTACAGTTCCTGAAGCTGGGCCTCCTCCTCTGGGCTCCACGCAGGCGGCTTACGACTGGAAGATCTAAATGGGGAAAGGACAGGGGAAGCCTGTAGGCTATGGGCCCAAAAAGGAGACTCAGGGTTTCTCTGGTTAGTTCTAAAAGGAACAAGAAAGACGACACAGGTACCTCAGAGGAGCCAGCCAGCAGAGGCCTACGATGTGCTTCCTTCCCCCACTTTCATCCCACTTAACCCAAAAGTCAAACGAAGAGATTTTCTAGGTGGGGCCTATGGAACCTGACACTGCAGGGACCAAGAGCATTATGGGAAAAAGAAAGAAGTGTGCAAGGAGGGGAGCTGAGACACTAAGGAAAAGAGGCCAAACATCTCTATGAATCCTCATGGTTCGCCGGCACATTCTAGGTTCTCTCTGGGGGTCACCCCACTCCCAACTGACCCCCTCCCTCTCCCCATCCCCCGAGAAGCTGTGGAGGAGAAGGACACTAGAGGAGGCAGGAGACTTGGGCTCCAGTCCCATTCTTCTCTTGGGTGACCTGTGGTAAAGCGCTTCGCCTTCAGGGCTTGTTTTCTCAGCTCCGCAAGGGAAAGAGGTTGCACTAACCGATGTGCATGCTCTTCAACTTTGACACTCAGGGACTGGACTGTGTCCCCCACCCCTACTGCCCATCCTGGAGCTCACCCGTCGTCCAGGGAGCCATAGCCCTCGGTCATCTCTCGAACCACAGAAGTGTTCTTCCAGAACAGCAGCTCCACAAAGGCTTTTTGGTTGACTGCAGCCAAGGCAAAGAACTTGCCCAGGATGTACTTTGCAAAAGTCACTAGCTCCTGTGGGAGAGGGAGGCTGCTGTGAGGCCTCTTGCCTAAATGTATACATAGGCCCTTTACGTATTTTCTCGACACCTGTTCCCAGCGGCCCCTCCTCACTCAGACTCTCTTCTATCCCTCCCCACCAAGCTCCCTCAACCAGAATGCCTACTTCCTCACCGTTCTCTCATCTCTCAGCCCTGACCCCACTCAGTGCCACCACAGGACTCCCCTGAACCTTCAGACCCCCATTCCTTAGTATCCCCTCACTTTGTAGGCCCCAGCGGCAGGGTCACTAAGCAGACGATTGAAGAGGCAAAAGAGTGAGAGCTGGAAAAGAAGGGCTTCCATTTTGAGGTCGTGGGCCAACCGGTGCAGCATCTTGACGATGCAGTGGTTAGTATGGGCACTGTTCTGCTTGTAACTCCGCAGCAGCAGCACGTAGGCTCGGATGACAGTTGAGCTGGCAAAGCTGCACCAAGAGAGGGAGGGAGAGAATGTCGGCATAAGATACTGCTCGGAGCCCCACCATCTCCCTCCTGGGACCAACCAGTCCTCTCGGCCCGCACCGTTTCAGGTAGTCCAGAAAATTAAATTCTTTCTCCGACACCTGGACCACTTGCAATTCTTCCTCCTCCTCCTCCTCCTCCTCTTCCTCTTCCTCCTCTGCCCCTCGTTCCTCTGGCCCCAGCTGCCCTATAGGAAAAGTGACGACTGCTGGGTCTCCGGTGCGAAAGCGCTAGAAGCAGGGAGATGTGAAGGGGACGGAGACTCACGGGGAAGGGGGGCGCAGAGGATCTGTCTCAGCAGCTGGATCTCTTCCTCTGGGGAAATGTCTTGAGAGCCAAACACATCTCCTTCTGGCCACACCTCTCTGGAACACAGAGAGAAAAAAGGGCTTTAACCAGAGGGAATTTGAGTTATAATTTGAAGTAGGAGAAGGAATTTAGACTTATTTGTCAGTTGGAAAGAGAATGCAAACTATTATCTCAAAGAAGCAACAAAGACTCTAGGGAAATTTTTTCTCATAAGCCACAGTGCAATGAAAATCACATAAGAACAAATGCAGTTCTAGCTGGTTTGGTTCAGTGGATAGAGCATTGACTCGAGGACTGAAAGGTCCCAGATTCAATTCCAGTCAAGGGCACATACCTTGGTTGCAGGCTTATCTCTGGCCTGCCCTGATTAGGGCATGTGTGGGAGGCAACCAATCCATGTGTGTCTCTCACATCGATGTTTCTCTCTCTGTCTTTCTCCCGCCCTTCTATTCTCTCTAAAAATCATGGAAAAATATCCTCCAGTGAGGATTAACAAAACAAAACAAAAAAGAACAAATGCAAACAATCTAAATGTTTAACACATAGTTAAATGGATGTACATACTCACACAATGATGTTTTAAATTCATTTTTAAATCCTCACCCACGAATATGTTTGTGTTGTTTTGTATAATTGATTTTGGAGAGAGGAAGGGAGAGAGAAAGAAACATTGACTGGTTGCCTCCCATTCATACCCCTAGCAGGAATCAAACCCAAAACCCAAGTATGTGCCCTGACTGGGAATCGAACTCACAACCTTGTGATGTACAGGATGTCACTCCAACCGAGCCACCCAGCTAAGGCAATAATGGTGTTTTAAAATCATTAACAATTATAGAAATGTATCTGATGAGAAATGATGCTCTCATGATATACTGAGAAATGAAAAAAATACTATATATCAGTATGTGTAATATTTCATTTTTTAAAAAGAAGTTGTAGATGATATGTTTACATCTAACACAGAGGGAAAAACTCTGGATAGTAACTCATCAAAATGTTAATGATGGATTTGGAATATGAGGAAACAAAAATATACCATGCCAGGAGAGCAAAAAAAAAAAAAAATCCAAAAATATGAAGATAGTGTAAGGAGCCTCTGGGACAACTTCAAGGGTACCAACATTTGCATTATGGGGATGCCAGAAGGAGAAGAGAGAGCACAAGGTATTGAAAATCTTTTTGAAGAAATAATGACAGAAACCTTCCTCTACCTGGTGAAAGAAATAGATTTACAAGTCCAGGAAGCACAGAGAACCCCAAACAAGAGGAACTCAAAGTGGCCCTTACCAAGACACATCATATTTAAAATGCCAAAGGTTAAAGACAAAGAGAGAATCTTAAAAACAGCTAGAGAAAAGTAATTAGTAAGAAGAAGAAGAAAAAGATAAAAAATATGAATAAAATGGCAATAAATACATGTTTATCAACAATTGAATCTAAAAATCAAAATAAAAGCACAGGGAATCTAATGAGTAAACTGATGAATAAAGTAGAAAATAGAGGCATGGAAACATGGAATAGCTGATGAATCTCAGACGGAAGGGAGAGGGAGGAGAGGAAAGAGGTTAGCCGGAGAACTTAAATGTATGTGTGCGTTACCTATGGACACAGACAACAGAGTGGTAAAGTCCTGGGACAGGGTGGGAACTGGGTGGAGGGCGGGGGAAAAGGGGAACATTTATAATACTCCCAAACAAAGATTTTGTTTTAAATGGTAATAAATGACTATCTTTGGCTCACAGATTATCTTTATTCCCCCCTCCACAATTAATTGTACTTTCTGTTTCTGTTTTATCAAACAAAACCATCCAACAGACCAATCAAAACTCTCCAGGGCTGTCCTGGCCAGTGTGGCTCAGTTGGTTGGAGCATCATCCCATACACCAAGAGGTGGCGGCTTCAATTGCCAGTCAAGGCATATACCCAGGTTGTGAGTTCAACGGGGAGGTAACTGATCAATGTTTCTCTCTCTCTCTCACTTTCCCTTTCTTTAAGATCAATTTAAAAAATCCCTCCCCAAGACTCAGTACTCAGTCCTGAGCCCCAGTACTTCAGGTGGGACTTCTCTCTTTTGAAGACTGAGGACCTATAACATAGTAAAAGTCTCCCTTTACCACCAAAGCCAAGAGCTGGATCCGGGAGGATGCGTGGGCAGGGTTCTTACCGGGCAGACCTAAGGAGAGTCAGGGCCTGAGGGGCCTGGCTAGCCAGCAGACAGTCTTGGATCCGCACCATGGCTTCTGCCCGCTGCTCCTCCACTGGCACTTCTGAGGCTGCATCAAAGGGAACCATGGAGTCCAAACTGAGATCAGGATCCTAGAGTGAGAATAAGGCTATGGAACAGAGAAGAAGGAAACCCCGACAGCTAACCCATAGCACTACCCTGAGAAAGACAGGGCTTCTGCAACTACCTACCTGGGCACAGCACTGCAGCTGCTCGGCCAGTGATGGCCACAGGGCCTCCAGGTCCCCTGGGCTGCAGGGGACATTACCAGAAGCAACAGGTTTCTTTTTCTTCTTTCTCTTCTTTCGTTTGTTCTATGGAGAAAGCTGTGTTGCAATGGCAGGAGGGCTAAGGAAGCCTTTCCCCATCAATGTCTTCTCTATTATTAATTAACTAGAGGCCCAGCGCATGAAATTCGTGCACGGGTGGTGTCCCTAGGCCTGGCCTGCGATCAGGGCTGATCTTCCCTGGCAGCTGGCCATGCCCCCTACTGTTGCTGCCACTGCTGTGGTGACCCTCTGTGTGTGGGGCGACCAGGGCCACGGTGCTGCCCGAATCAGCCGCCGCCACCCAACCCTGGTTCCCAGGTCCCCATCATGCGATCATGGCCTGCTGGCTGGGGGAGGAACCAAGAGTTGGCCATTCCCGCCCGCTCGCCAACCCTGCACCCCACTGCTACTGGTCACCCTCTGTATGTGGGGTGACCAGTGTGACGATTGGGGCCCTGGTGGACACACCACCACCCACCCCTGGTTCCCTATTCCCCATCAGGCCATCGGAGCCTGCCGACCATGGGGAGGGACTGAGAGGTTGGCCCACAGGCTCCAATCAGGCGATTGGGGCGTGGGGGGGGGGGGGCTCCTACATTGAACGTCTGCCCCCTGGTGGTCAGTGCATATATTAGCTGACTGGTTGTTCCACCAACTGGTTGATTTGCATATTATGCTTTTATTTATATAGATTAAGTGTCTGAATTAATCATTCACAGAGTGACCACTATATGCTACTCCAAGGCAATGGAGAAGCAATAGTGCACAGCATTATTTCCTTGCCCTGAGGAGCTTATAGTCCAATGGGGGAGACAGGTGAATCAGATTTCAGTGGGGACAGGACCTAGAACGTGGCTGAGCAGAAAATGCCATAGCAAAACACAGGAACTGCACTTGACTCACTTATTGGGGTCAGATTTCCTAAAAGCAGTGACGTCAAGCAGAAGTTTACAGGACGAACAGATTTGCTATGAGGATAAGAAATTCTACATGAAAAGGCTTTGTAAATTGCAAAAAGCTTTGTAAAAACACCCTGCATTTTTTTCTCCTGAAAAGCAGGAGCGAGAGTCAAAACCTTGTCCTGCTCCTCCAAGGCATGGCTGTGAACCAGTCTTGTGTGGCAAATAATATGAACCACGGAGTCCTAAGGTTCAGACCTTATTTAAGGAACTTAAAATCAAATACAGCAAAGGTTAAGAGCTTGAGCTGTGGAATCCAGCAGCTCTGGAGTTAACTACTGACGCTTGGCCATTTACTAGGAAACTCTGAACGAGTTTTTAACCACTTTGTGCATGTGTCCTAGTACTGGTGTGAGTATTACAAGAAAACTAGCACAACGTCTGACATTCACTAAGCACCCAATAAATAATATCACTTATTACTGCTGATAATACAATAGAATCCTGAGTTTCAACGTGTCTTCTAGGAAAGTCTCACTGATATTACTGGCCCTTTCAAGTCCAGTTCTGATTGAACTATACGCTTTAGCAGACAGAATTATAAGAAAATTCTTACAAAGCAGAAAGCCTGAATGTCTATGGGATACACATTTCTTGAGGTTTTCTTCTTGTGCTAGACTTTTCATTTACATGTCACTTCAGTCTCATGGGTAATCTTACAAACAACGTTAGGACTATGGAGACTGAGATGAGCAGCTGGAGTGATTCTAACAGTAACTAATACAGGAAGAGATCCCAGCCCTTCAGACTTTCAATTTAAGGCGCTTTCCATCTCACTACAGAGCTTCAGAAGTATAAACAGAAAATATCGCAGCACAATTACTAAACTCTAATATTATGAACCCCTAGGGTTTCTGTGCTTATTCTGTGCACCTAGTAAGTGTTCAAGAAATGTTTCATGAATGAAGATATTTATGGTCCATCAGGGATTGATCGAATAAAAGAAGGAAACGACAGTAGACTCACACTATCGAGTCTCTTCGACAAATCTCTTGCCCTCTTAGTTCAGAGTAGTTCTAACAGGTCAGCTGAAGCTAGAGAAAATGTGAGGAGGAGAAAGAAGCCCTGTCCTCCCCTTTTCCGTCCCATCCTCTCCACATCGGGGACTGCCCAGTCAGTACCTGCACCACCAGGCTCCCTCGGCTCCGACAAAACCGCTCCAACATCTTGAGGAAGAGATGGGTGCTTTCCACCAGGTCGATAAGGAAAGAGCGGGGCTGGCATCGCTCATCAAACTTTCGAAAGAGTGCCAGGAACAGTTCTCGATACTCCATAACATAGAAAATGTTGTCTAGAAACGGGATAGAAAAAGAATGGAAAGGATTGGACTGGAAAGTTTAGGAAAAGGAGATGGGTGAAGCTGGGACCAGGAAGAGGAAAATGCTGGTCAAGAAATGGGGAAGGGCAGGATCAGAGACCAAGACAGGGCCTCACTTTTGATGATGCGGCTGCTCTCCCTCACAGCCTCATCTGGCGACACGTCCATCTCATTTACTGTGGCCAGAAGCTCCTGATAGGCCTTCAGAGCCAGGTGCATCCTGGGAGTTGAGTGAGAGAGGAGGACAACTTAGGACATAGGCTCATGGTAACAGTACCACTCCCCCCGCAAAACAATGTCATCAAAACCAGAATGGGGGAGAACCAATTTTCACCCCACTCACCGGCGTGCCCAGGAGGCAGCTTCCTTGCGGTCAGTCAGCATCATCTCATAGTAGTTGGTGAGGTTCTGCTCAATGAAGTGGAAGGTACGGACACTGAGGGTCTCAGAGACCAGGCCTGGCTTGAAGGAGGCAGCCCTGTTGAAGGCCATGAAGAAAGCCAAGGCCCACATGTAATAGGTCTCATCGTGCTGCTGAGCTTTCTCCCGAAGCAGGTTATCCTAATGTCCAGGGGGAAAAAGACCATTCCGTGACCTTGGGGCTTCCCATTTCCTCCCGTCCTATGACAATGGGAGGGACCCTGGACACTACCATAACACTATCCCAGGATCCACAATTTCCAAGCCTCTCTCCTCCCCAGTATCTCCACACTCATTTCCCCTTCATCTGGAGTGATTTTTCTTTTTTATAGCCTTATTTTAAAAAAAATATATTTTATTGATTTTTTTACAGAGAGGAAGGGAGAGGGATAGAGAGTTAGAAATATTGATGAGAGAGAAACATCGATCAGCTGCCTCCTGCACACCCCATACCGGGGATGTGCACATGCCCTTGATGGGAATCGAACCTGGGACCCTTCCGTCTGCAGGCTGATGCTCTATCCACTGAGCCAAACCGGTCAGGGCTGGAGTGATTTCTTGAGAGGCTTTTAACTTGCTCCTCTTCTGACATTATCACCATCTCTTAGGAGCATCCTATACCCTTCCCACCTCCTAGTCCACACTCCAGGGTCAGCTTCCCACAGGCTCCTCCCGGTTGCCTTTTGTACCCACCACGACCCCGTGACCTCTCCACTCCATCTTTCCTAGGCTCTCACCTTCACCAAGCCCATGAGCCGGTTGTAACAGTTCTCCAGGAACTCAGAGCAGAAGTCTCTGAGGAAGAGTCTCACGTTGAGAGCAGAGCGGCGCTGAATGGACAGCTCCCGGGCAGCCCGGCGACGCTTAGGCACCCTTCGGGGCTGCTTTCCCAAATCCGAACTGTAGTTTCGGAGCTAGGGGTATGGGTTGGGGATTAGAGTTATTCCTAACCACCACCCTCTGCTTGCAGCTCTTCCCACATCCCTGGTCCTGCAGTTTTCTCAAAAGAAATTTAGAAAGTTCTCTCCCACTGGACCCAAGTGAAGACAGAGGGAAAGACAATAACGTCAGAGGCTGTTTCTCCTAACAGAGAATCTTGACCTCCAGAGACGCTGACCCTCCTTAGGCTCCCCAACTCCACACCATGGAGCACCCACCCCAGATGGGAGCATACTCACATTGTGGAGACCTTTGTGAAAGATGAGGTCCCTCTCTCCAATGGATTTCAACCCCTGGACAATGTAGGAGCCCCCAAACCGAGAATGCCTGCAGTGAAAACAAAAACATTCCGGGTGATTCCTCAGTTCTCTGGAAGTTTTATCCCCATTTCTCTTTCATCAGCACGTCAGAGCGTGTTGGGACTGCAAAATGTTACCTGGTCACCGCTGTCTCAGAAGTTGGCTCAGGCCCTCAGTACTCCAGTGAAGGAGTGGGCACGTGGCTAGAGCAGCTCCCCAACACCCACCTGTTGCCACGCTGAAGGGCTCGAGTCTTCTTTTCTGCCATCTCTCGCTGGCGCAACACCTCCAGCTCTGCCACATCGGTGCTCCGCTCCTGAGCTAAGCGTCCCTGTCCTACTCCTGCTAGCTGCTCTGGGTTCTACATTTGGAACAAGGAGGGAAGAGTCAGAAGGATGGTCATTCCTGATTCTGCGTCCACTTCTACTGGTGGCAGAAAGGATGAACAAAATAGGATTGTTGATGGAACCTCATACTCAAGACATGGCTATTCTATGTGTCACCACCTTCCCCTGGATAATTCAGCCATTATTATAAGAGCAATTCTGGCCGCACACCAGAAGATACATGGGCAAAGGGACTGGGCAACAGGCCAGGGTCTCACCTGGTCACGAAACATAAGGGAGATGATCTCTAGCACGTGTAGGCTCCACTGCTGCTCAGTGGGTGAGCTGGCCAGGAAGAGCAGAAGGTCATCCAGGCCACTGAGATGAAATGCCCAGAGAAGTTGGTCATGGACGCTGGCGTCATCATCGATCCTCTGAGCAGTGAGGGGTGAGGAGAAAGAGGGAGGCCAGTCGGTTTCACGGCCCTGCCTTGAGGTTCTCCAATTCATTCTTTGGCCAAGGTTCTCCCCGAGATTTGTCAGGAGTCAGAAAAACAAACGAACACACAAAACAAAACAGAAAAGGGCAGCTCAACCCAACCAAACACAAGAACTCAGACAACCCAAGACCCTTTCTCACCTTTTCCTGATCCAAGTCGGCTGGGATGTGGAGAACATTTCTGACCAGCAGTAGGATCCGCTCAATCAGCAAGTTGTCTTCCTCCTGCCGTTCCTCCCAGCCCTAGTCAGAAGGAGAGTTAGAGGAAGAGACTCTGTGAAAGGCAGGCAACATCTACCGAGGCACAGAGGAGGATCAGTACTAAAAGGAAAGAAAAGAGCTCACTCTCTCCAGAGTATACCTGCAACTTTCCCCTCTCACCACATTCCCCGGGGCACGCACTCTCTCTATCTGGAGTATAGCACCTTCCCCCCTCCTTCCCTCCAGGTGTTCCAAGGGCCCTTCTCTTCACTCTGTAACTTAATTTCTGAGCCCATGCGGCCCAGCTGGCTCACTTTTTCCATCTCTGTGACTTTCTAAATAAACTTTCATTTGTATTTGGGGGGGAAAAAAAGGAAAGAAAAACTTCAGTCAGCCCTGAGGTAGCCAGGGACAATGGACTGGACTATGTGTTCACAAGACGGGGACCATGTCTGTAAACTCAGCATGTCCCGACAATGCCCCAACTGGCGCTCTACCCAAAGGAGGAGCAAGGTGCTAACTGTCCTTGGGATCTTGGAAGGCGGAGACTCACTCACCAGCTGTAGCAGCTCATACAAGGTTTCACTGAGGACCCCAAAAGCTTTCTCACTGGCAAAGGCCTACAAAATAAAGGAATGGACCTTAAGTAGCTCCCACCCTCTCCTTCCCTGCTGTCCCCCAATTCTGCTGCAGGGACTCTAAAGGAGAACCTCACCTCTTTGTAGGCCTGCAAGTGAGCCAGCACCTGCAGATAATGGTGCCGGAAGCTAGGCTCCTTGGGCACACTGCCGAAACAGAGCAAGGCTGGCTGTGTCAAGTTCACCATCAGCCTAGGGAAACAATGAAGGAGGCAGAAGTTGTTGCGTTTCCTCGCCAGGCACAAACACCAAAATCCACCAGATCAAACATCCAATGCTGGCACATGGTGAAAGTTAAAAGGCTTGGGGTGCAACAACCTGATAACGGCATCGAAGAGCGCCTTGTCCTGGCGGTGCTGGGTAAGGATGGGTAGAAGGTCACTCTGCAGGATCTGGGCGGCCCCCAGCTGCTGCCGCACATCTCGAGTCTCATCCTCATGCCTCAAGTAGCGGATCAAATCCTTCACACTCTCTTCGGGGACAGAACAAACACTTACACGGATCCCTGGACGAAGCTCCACCCAGGCCCAAGTGCTTTCTATACTCATGGCTTGAGAAATTCAACAAAACAACTCAAGCAAATTTATTTTTTACCTGTTTCCTCAAAAAGGTTCTCACCTAAGCAATCTGGTTCCTTGTGGTAAGTGTCTCCCTCCAAGTACCCAAGGGCACTACATGTGGCTAGAAGTTCGCAGTTCATCGTACATCAGAGGAGCAGCCAACAGAGATGCTAGGTAGGTGGAGACCAGGGAGATGAAAGTGAGGAGTCCTGCAGAGACAGGGACAGGTAACGCTTACAGGACCCTCTCCACGAAAGGGGGAGGGGAGCAGGGCAGGGCCCTGAGCAGAGTATTCTGAACCAGATCTTCAAATGCTCCACTTAAAAAAAAAATATATGTTTTTATTGATTTCAGAGAGAGGAAGAGATAGAAACATCAGTGATGAGAGAGAAACATTGAACGGCTGCCCTGCTGCACGCTCCCTACTGGGCATCAAGCCCACCACCTAGATATGTGCCCTTGTAGGGAACAGAACCTGGGACCCTTCAGTCCGTAAGCCGACGCTCTATCCATTGAGTCAAACCGACTAGAGCTCAAATGCTCCACTTTCGTTGGAACCAAAGTGCTATTCCTAGTCTCAGGGAAAGCTTTTAGTTAATTTCTATCTGATCAAAACACAAGAGGCTCCAAGCCACGTGCCCCACTTGGACCTGAAACCACAAAACAGTATGTTTCAAAGTCAAGGTAACCGAGTAGAGAGGTTGGTTAGAGAAAGGCACCAATTCGGAGGCTTTCACCCTGGACAGCTCTGCAGCCTTTTGGAGGAAGTGGGAAATGAATTTCCCTCTCCCTTATAACTGCCAGACCCAGTCCCCTTCCACACCCACTGTTACAGCTCTTCTATACACAAGAGTGGAGAACCCCACTCACGCCACACAGTGACCCCACTTAGGATCTGACTTAGAGGCACTAGAATGCATAAATGAAGCTTCTTCACTCTCCTCCCAAATTTACTCGTAAACTGTGGTAATCTTCGTAGGAGCCAACGTCTAACGGATCGCTGAGGGCTGGTGAAGTTTCCTGTCACTGTCCCAGAAGAACCGGCTTCCTTTTCTGAAGCATGCCGCTTTTTTAGAATTAAGATCCCTAAACCCTCATCAGATAATCAAGTAAGCACAGGTCCAGAACCCCGGATGTCTTATTTTATTTTATTTTTAAATGTATTTTATTGATATTTTATAGAGAGGAAGGGAGAAGGACAGAGAATTAGAAACATTAATGAGAGAGAAACATCTATCAACTGCCTCCTGCACACCTCCTACTGGGAATATGCCTGCAACCAAGATATATGCCCTTGACTGGAATCGAACCCGGGACCCTTCAGTCCGCAGGCCAATGCTCTATCCGCTGAGCCAAACTGGTCAGGGCAAACCTGGATGTTTTAGAATCTGACACTAACAACACAGACAAACATTCGCTATTGGCTTCTGTGGAAAATAGGAAAAATCCATCAATTATGTCCCCTCGGCACAATCCGCCATGCTGCTCTTAGCCGTGGCAGCTTCCCCTACAAAGACCATTCTCTGTTCCATACCCAGGTCCCCTACAGGAAACGGGCAGTGTCCAAAGGACTATGGCGTAATGCCTGATGTTATCGCCCAGATTTTGTGTAACTTGTCTACTGCTCCAGCTGCCTGATAGCCCTCTACTACCCCTACCTAGTACTAACCTACTTTCTGACTGTTCAGCCCAGCAAGAGTGAACCAGTAAAACACTCAATGAAAGACCAGAAAGACTGAAGGGAGACTCCCCCTCGCTGCCTTTTCTCATGGGATCTGCAGGCCCTGGGACCTGGGCAATCTCTGACTCTCCTCAAAGACACGTCCAGCTTTTTCAGTCAGACCACTGGTACATTCATTCTTATTCATATTCATATTCATATTCATATTCTCTCTCTCTCTCTCTCTCTCTCTCTCTCTCTCTCTCTCTCTCTCTCTCTCTCTCTCTCTCTCTCTCTGTCATTGAAGGCTTTCCTGTCTTCCCAAGTGGCATCCTAGGAAGCTAACAAAAACAAACAGCAGAGGTGGTTATAAATATGCTGAGTCAGCACTCCCTCCTCAAAATAAGACACAGCTTCCCTCCTGCTATATGCTGCCTCCTCTGCTGTAGACCAATCCTAAGTATAGATTAGATTTGTAGAACTCGCCCCAGCTACCTGCTAGCTGGCTACCAAAAGAAAAGGGGGAGAGGAAAGCAGGTGGAGAAGGAGCCATCCTGCAAATGTGAGAAGGGAAGAGGTTCTGTAAGAGATCCAGGACTTCAGGTTCTAATCCCCTGCAGTTTAAAAAAAAAAAAAAAAAAAAAAAAAATATATATATATATATATATATATATATATATATATATTTTATTGATATCAGAGAGGAAGGGGGAGAGAGATAGAAATATCAATGATGAGAAAGAATCATTGATCCGCTGCCTCCTGCACGCCCCCTCTCCCCCCTCCCCCGCCCCGCCACTGGGGATGGAGCCAGCAACCCAGGCATGTGCCCTGACCTGGAATCAAACCGCAACCTCCTGGTTCACTGCTCAACCACTGAGCCACACCTGCCAGGATCCCCTGCAGGATCCTCTAACAAAACCAGAGAGCAACAGGAAAAGCAGAGGAATCAATGGGTCAGGCGACCTGTTGTAAAGCTTCCAGGCCAGGGGTCAAAGGCAAGCTGGCTTATTCACTAGAACTGGAATAAAAGAACTCTCAAGAGGAGTTTCAGCCCTCCCTTGTGAAAACACTATTAAAAAAGCAGTCAGGGGCAGAAAACTTACAGTTTACTCTCTTTCATGCAGCTAAGCAGAAGCCACTCACCTAGTCTGGTCTGGCTGACTCCTCTCCTAGACCACGGATCATGTCTTATATCTACATCACACATGCCATCCAACCCACCACTTCTCAGATCCATGCTTGATCGCCTCTTCTATCTGCTCCTCACTCCCCAGGAACATCAAGGTACATATTCCAAGACCTAGAGCCTGCCACGCTCTCTGTCTTTGCTCAGCTTATCCCCTCCTTCTGTACGGTCCTCCTTCCTCCCGTAACTCCAAAAGTTCTAAGCCTATCTGACCTTCAAGATCCAGCTCAAATGCCATTCCTTTTTCGATTTGTTGTTCCACTTACTTATGCATTCATTAGTTGTTGCTTGCATGTGTCCTGACCCAGGAAAAACTCTTAAATATTTCCTGGTGTAACAGAAAGAACATTACAATAGTTAGAAGGGGGTGGGGTGTCAAAGTCCTGGCTTCACCGCCTACCTGCCTATTACTCACCAGGTTTATCTTCGCTTCCTCACCTGAAAAACAAGGGAAAGAATACGGTGGCAGCCATGGAGGTGCCTGCTCAGATTCTTCTTCAAGAATGAGCTTGTCCCCCTAGCCGGTTTGGCTCAGTGGCTAGAGAGAAGGCTGCGGACTAAAGGGTCCCAAGGTTCGATTCCAGCCAAGGGCACACGCCCAGGTTGCGGGCTCAATCCCCCGACCCGAGGCAGCCAATCAATGATTCTCTCTCATCACTGATGTTTCTATCTATGTCTCTCCCTTCCTCTCTGAAATCAATAATAATAACAAAAAAGAATGAGCTTGCCATTCAGCTGCAAAGCATAAGGCTAAGGGGACAGCACCTCGAGGACCCACCTCAGTCCTACTCTCCCCTGCAGCCCCCAGCTAATGAAAAAGCTGAGAGGTATAGGGCCTAGCAATTTCTGTCCAACAAGGACGCCAGGCAATCCTTGCTTCAGTTCCCCACTGGGTTAGCTGAGACTGAGATCTGCCTTGTAGTCTGAGGTTTTCCCTGCCCCAAATCCTACTCCCTTCTTTTGTGGTTACTGTATTGTGAGAATTCAGTTAAGCTACATAAAAGCACATTGTAAACTATGATGGATAATACAAAGTTAAATTAAAAAATCAGTGGTTACGCCCTAGCTGGTTAGGCTCCATAGAGTGTTGGCCTGCAGACTGAAGGGTCCCGGGTTCGATTCTGGTCAAGGGCATATGCCTGGGTTGCGGGCTTGATCCCCAGTGGGGGGCATGCAGGAGGCAGCTGATCAATGATTCTCTCTCTCCCTCTCTGAAATCAATAAAAAAATATATATATTTTAAAAAATCAGTGGTTCCCATGCTTTATGATTTCATGTACCAGTATATATCTTATCTTGACTGATAACAGGGATATTAAAAATATAGACTTTTAAAACCCCCTCTAACATCTATTAACACCATTGTTTCGTAAAAGAAACAGTTTGACATAAAGTACATATGATACAATCCCATCTATGTCCTTTCTTTAAGGTGTATGATAAGCAAGTCTTCATGGAAAACTGCCTTAGCCCGGCCAGGTGGCTCAGTTGCTTAGAGCATTGTCCCAACACACCAGGGTTGTGAGCTTGATCCCTGGTCAGGGCACATGTAACAGTCAACCAATGAGTGTATGAATAAGCGAAACAACAGATCAATGTTCCTCAGTCTCTCCCTTTTCCTCTCTCTTTGAAAATCAATTAAAAAAAAAAACCTTTTTAAATACAAACAAAAAATAACCCTACTCTACATTGCCCTTATTTTTCTCATTTCACTTCAGAATGATAGAAATGTTATTACAGAATAGTACTGTTTGGCATTTAGGAATTAAACTTTTTTATAATTATGTACTATTTATATAATAAAAGTCAAACCAGCCCAAAAAGAGGAGAAGATTTCCTTTTATTTTGTTTATTACTGCAGTCCTTATGCCTAGAATATAGCTGGACATACAGAGAACATGTAATACTTATTTTCTGAATGAATTCATTTTGAACCAACACATTATCATGAGTCACACTCTTTGGAACCAGGGAGCCCATTTCAGGGACTATAACCCGAGAAAAATAATTCAAAAAAGAAAGGAAATCACTTGAACAAAAACGAAAATAATACCTCTTCCTAGTGCACTCTAGTTTACTTGAATCTCACAACAGTCCCAAGTGACAGATATAAATATCTCCATTTTACAGATGAAGAAACAGGCTCAGAGAGAGAATAAACACCCCAATAAGATGTTTATAGATAAGTTATCTTTAATGGTAAAGCCTTGGAGACAACCCAGATATCCCGAACCTGGGGGACATGTAGGAAAATCTGGACTATTAATAAATATCTATACTATAAAAACCAACTATGCAAACTCAAACTCAAACGCCTATTCTAAAAAAGGGCATATGAAGTAGAATGTTCACTATAACCACATAAAAACATGAATGACCTGAAGCAGATGAGGGATCTCAAAAATTATTAGTAAAGATATAGCTTGTATCTAAACTAATAAAAGCGAAATATTAAAATTAACCGTTTCTCCAAGACAGGGTAAGCCACGCCCACCAGCCAATCAGAGCGGCTGTATGCAAATTAGCCCAGCCAACATGGCGGCCGCCACTCCCGGACCTGAGTAAACAGCTGTTTCCATTGCGGCAGGAGCGAAAGTGAAGCTGAGCCCTTCAGCTCAGCTCCGATTAAACTGCCTCTAGCGAAACACAGCTTTTTGAAACATTGTAACAATCATAGAATCCTCTGGAGCTGAAGGAAAGAGCAGCTCTGCCCTAACCAGTAAAAGTAACAATTGTTTCATTATAGACGCTGCGAGGTGAGGCAGAGGAGGCTTCAGTTAGTTAGAAGGCCGCCTTAAAGGAACAGTGTATCAATTATAGAAGATAAACAAAGGCCTTCAAGGAACAGTATCAATTATAGGCGATAAATCACAAAAACCTGCGTCCAGCCAGCCTTGCTGGGACGTTGGGTCAATGGGAGCTGTGGGCAGCCTTAAAGCCCCTCACCCAGGCTGGTCAGG
>PVJC01023553.1:0-26330 GCA_004026665.1 Murina feae | reverse complement strand
GAAAAATGGGAAGAATGATGATGGAACAGAAGTAGGAAATAAGGAGGAAAGAAAAGTTTATAAATGATGAGTCAGTAGGAAAAGTGTTACATAAAGGAGAAAAATTGTGTGAGAAGAAGAAGCCAATAAGGAAGTCAAATACAATTTTGTGTGAAGGAGATAACATTAAAAAAGAAAGTTAATAGGGGTGACCAGGCCTATAGGGGAGGGCAGTTAGGGGGATCAGGCAGGCAGGCAGCCAGGCAGAGTGGTTAGGGCAGGCAGGCAGGTTAGCGGTTAAGAACCAGAGACCCTAGATTGTGTGAGTCCCCAAGAACTCCATATTAGAGAGGGTGCAGGTCAGGTTGAAGGACCATCCCCCCGCACCCCTCATGCCCGTGCACGAATTTCGTGCACCGGGCCCCTAGTTGAATATATAATATATTAGGGGCCCGGTACACAAAAATTTGTGCACTCAAGAGGTCTCTCAGCCCGGCCTGTGCCCTCTTGCAGTCTGGGACCCCTCTGGGGATGTCCACCTGCTGGCATCCCTGGCTGGCCTGGGTGAGGGACTAATGGCTGTTTGCAGGTTGGCTAAGCCCCCCAGTGGGATCCCTCACCCCATTGGGGTGTGGCCAGCCTGGGTGTGGGCTTGAGGGCCATTTTCAGGCTTTCAGGCTGCCCACAGTCCCTTCAGGTTTTGGGCCCCTACTGGGGTACCAAGCCAGCCTGGGTGAGGGGCTGATGGCTGTTTGCAGGCTGGCCAAGCCCCCAGTGGGATCCCTCACCCCATTGGGGTGTGGCCAGCCTGGGTACGAGCGTGAGGACCATTTTCAGGCTTTCAGGCTGCCCACAGCTCCCATTGACCCAAGGCTGGTTGGAAGCAGGTTTCTGGGGTTTATTGATCTTCTATAATTGATACACTGTTCCTTTAAGTTGAGACCTAGGCAGGTAATGAAGCCTCCTGTCTGCTTCAGCTCGTGGCTTCTATAATTGAGACAATGTTGCAAATATGTTGTTGCCTGGAGCACAGAGGGGCCCAGCCGCCCAGCAAACAGTTTTACTCCTGCTGTAATGGAACTGCCTGTTTACTCCAGGTCTGTGAGTGCTGGCCTCCATCTTGGCTGGGTTAATTTGCATACAGATGCTCTGATTGGCTGGTGGGCGTGGCTTAGGCATCCCAAAGAAATGGTCAATTTCAATATTACTCTTTTATTAGATTAGATGAGAAATATCAGGAGCAACCTAATAATAGCAAATTTTCCCAGGGAGAATTATGGATGCCTTGGATTGACAGGAAGGAGACCAGGAAGAAAATTCCAAACAAAGCAATAGCTGAACTCTATGGGAAAATAATGACTTGGGAAACAGAAATGGGAAGAGATGGAAACCACTTAGGAGCTGTATCTGTGACAGTAGCAGAGGGCATATTCCCACAGAGCTTTCATCAGGGTCCTTTGTAAATTGAGACTCTAAATCTTCAGGATCCTGGATTTGCCTACTACAAAATATATTATTTACCATTTTAAAATATTGTTTCTTGTACATTATGGAGATGAAATTAGCCAGATATGGAGTTGGTCAATTTATTAGGGGGTGGGGAGGGGTGTTTTGGCTGAAGAATTTCACAGGATTTAAGATGGAGGCCAGTTCCTACAGAATTACAACATGCCCACAAAATAATCCAGGCACTCTATGGTAAGGTCTCTCTAATTTAGGGGTTATAATACATTGTTTCACAATGTAATATGGATTACTTCCAGGAACAGCTACAAAACTGGCCTCTGAGGTAAGGACTGGGGTGTTGTAAGACCCATGAGAGAGTCACCTCACAGGGTTGAGAATCCTCTGTGGCTGCTATGAAAACATTTTCTCCCTTTTAGTGATGTACTGGGGACTCTGAGTATAGAACACTTTTGTAACAGTAAGCTTCACAGACATCTGGATATTCCTTCCTGGATGATAAATATTTTATCTGAAACAATAGAAAAGAATATTTATCATTGGCAAATACCCTGGTGATACTAGCCCTTAATTGGAAAAGATCAGTTTTGTTCTTTAGTCTTCTATAAAAACAAATAAACACATAAAATGAAAGGAGAAATATATCCCAAAGAATTTATAAGATCTTCCCTAAGAAGAGGAACAAAGGCAGTGACAGTGGCCATCAACGGTCTGCAAAGACACCTCCATAGGTGCAGGCTCTCACTGATGTGCCCCAATGGATTGCAGAAGGAACAGTGCCCACTCTGAAGCCATAAATGATTTGCTAATTGGAGAATGTGACCTCTAGGCTAAGGGGAGTGCTGGTAATTGGCTCAACACTTGAAAAAAACAAACACACACACACACACACACACACACAATATCCAAATCTCTTGAGCTGTACTCTATTGTTTTGCTACTCTGTTTTCATCCCCTTGTGGTTAGAATAATCAACTTAAGATCCGATGTCCCAAAATTTTCTTCATCTTTAGCTTAAATTAATCCAGCCAGCCTTGAGTCATACAGTTTCCTGGAGTTTTCATTAAACTTCTCCACTGTGCTGCTGCCCGCCAAGGGAGGTACCACTCTATTCATGTTCTGACCAGTTATGGACATTTATTTGTGACTTGTTTCAAAAAATGGTAGACCACTGTGCAGAGTCTTTATTGATGTTTTTCTGGCTAATTGATCATACTTCCTCTTAATGAATCACTTTTCCTAAAAGCCAAGCTATTTAGTTTATAACTTTCTTCCCCAAAGTTGGCACTGTTTTTCCGGAATTGTGATACCAATGGACAATCTCTGCTACCAGATTTCTAAGACACTTCCTCTTGGCAACCTACTTACCTTTATTTTGAAGTTAATGATAAAGTAATTCAGTGTATCCATAAAGAGCAGAATAAGTATAATAGTTAACAAAGCCATTTTAGGAAATTACTGACAAATGAAATAGTCTCATCTCAAATGGCCACTTTCCACATCTCTAGAAATCAATTTGTGTGTGTGTATGTATTCAATATTGTCCATTAGAATTCTCTGTACATATTCTTTCATACTTTCCTTGCAAATGAAGGCTTCTTTACTGTTCAATATTGAAATCTAGTCTCTCTGAATTTGATCATCTTCCTTGAATCTAAAATAATAACATAAAAGTGAGATCCTATTTTCAATAAAATATGTTATTTAACAAAACATCTAAATAAAAATATACCAATATCATGCAAAACCAATTACCAAAGTGTCAAAAATGAATAAATCGCCTGACCAGTGTTGGCTCAGTGGTTGAGCATCTACCCAGGAACAAAGAGGTCAGGGCACATGCCTAGGTTGCAAGCTCGATCCCCAGTAGGGGGAGTGGAGGAGCCAGCCAATCCATGATGTTCCTCTCTCTCATCTATGTTTCTATCTCTCTGTAGAAATCAATAAAAACATATTTTTTTTAAAAAAATGAATAAATCAAGCAAAAATAAGCATCCATTATGTCAACAATGTGATCTCTATGCTAATAAAAAAAGAAGATGGTAAGGCAATCAGAGTTTATGAGGACATAGTAGTGGGTTGTTGACCCCTTTGCTCTCACTTTAGAGAAAAAAATAAATAAAAAGGGGGCAGTTAAGCCAGGCTCTTGGCCAAGTACAGCCTCTGTCACTTTTGGGCCTATGTGCTGATATATCCCTTGCTCTGTCCAATGCATTTTTCTGCAACCATACTGGCTGCCACCTCTGCCTCAGAGGGCTGATCCTCCCCTTTCTGCTGCAGACAGCACATAGCTGGAGGTGGTGTCAGCATGCCTCTGCCAGGACCTGAAGTCTACTCTTCCTGGCAGCTGGAGCTCTGGCTCTCTTGTTTGATATGTACGCAGCCCATCTGTGAGTGGATGGCCCCTGCTGAGTTAGAGAGAGCACTCAGCCATGAATCATAGAAAGAGGATTCAGAAGGTACCTCTTGCTCCAGATAGAAAAGGATGAGTGTGCCTAGATCTTACTAAGGTCACTGGACCCAGGTTAGTACTGAGCTCTGGGGTGAGGGAGGTGTTGGCATTTCAAATCCATTTGCTGGGCATTGGGAAGGTACTGTTCCTGTGTAGAGCTCTTTACAGAGCTACTTCTTGACATAGCTAGGGAAAAAATAACTTAAAAAAAATGGTGACCATTGATGGAAAACTATGGGGAAATGATTTAGCTGTACCACTGAGAATTCTTAGTAAATAGTATTTCCAACCTTTTAATCTGTATTGGTTCTTTGCCTGTGCATACTATTTTCCTAGAAGCTAATGCATTTTGAGAAAATTATCCCTTAATGCTATAAGCCCCATTCTATTCAGCACAGCTTGTTAATAGAAGAATATGTACTCTGCTTCTATAATCCTTCGTTTGACTTCCATGTCTCCACATGAGGCCCAAAGCATCTGGTACCTGCTTTAATATTTTACTGGAAATTGGCTCTTCCTCTCCTGCTTTCTATTTTTCATCATTTCATCAAAACCGCAGTCATCTTTGCAATTCCATTCAAATGAAATTACACTTCTAGTTGGACATTTTCTGAACATCTTTCAGTTTTTTCTTTACTGAAATGATTGACAACTCAAAATCCACTCCTCTCTTGGCTTCATTCATATTATCCTTTCTAGTTTCTCTCATACTTCTGTGATCATGACTTTATGGCCTATTCTTTGATCACAAATCTCTTATAAACTGCTCTGAATAAGGCATCCAGTCTTCTCCTTTTTCCTTCTATTCTTTGCATATTCCTTTTTTTTTTTCAATCATTAAACATGCATTGAGCTCTTCTTATAGAAAAGCTCCATTCTAGGTTCCAAAGGAAAGAGACACTGGGAATATTTTAATAATAAGGTCAACAATATATCCTGGTGGATCCAAAATGGAGTGTAAGGCAGAGAGGAATTAGGGGTGGCTCCAGAGATTTTGATCTGATCAATAGGAAGGATCCAGTTGTCATCATCTGATGTAGGCAAAACAGCGAGAAGAGAATTTATGGGTGAAAAAAGCGAAAGTTTCCAAATAGACTTGTAAATGTAGGATTTGCTGTGGGGCTGAGCTGCTGTGACTCCCTGCAATGTGTATGTTGAAGCCCTCGTGTGGTAGTGTTTGAAGATGGGGGCTTTGGGAGGGCAGTAGGTCATGCTGATGGAGCTCCCAAGTTGGGATCCATGTCATCAAAAGAGGAAGAGGGCCAGCCCTTTCCTTCCTGTGTCATTGATGACGTAGCTAGAAGCAGCCTCTGTCACCAGGAAGAGGGCTCTCACCGGGAACTGAACTGGCTGGCACCTTAAGCTCGGACTTTCCGGCCTCCAGAACTGTGAGAAGTCAGCGTTTGTTGTTTAAACTACCCAATTTATGGTAATTTGTTATAGCTGCCTGAACTAAGACAGAGTTTCTTTTAAATGTTTAGAAAATAGTTGAAGTGATCTAAAAGAAGACATGCATTTTGTAGTCTTCAGGATAGTGACAATAGTGGTTAGTGCTTTGAGACAGGTTACAATCACCAAAGGAGGGAGTGGAATTAGAGAAGAGGATGGAACAATGCAAAGCACTAAGCTATGTGGGATCCAGCACTGAAGTGTTTGGAGGAGGAGAGAGATCTGCAGAGGAGAGTAAGAAGATACTTTTGAGATAGGAGGAAAGCGTAGGTATTTGGTGTCTTGTGAGTCAAATACAGCAGCAAGAGGAAGTGACCAGGTTAAAATTCGGTTGGTCCAAATATAAGAACAAAAGCAATCCCTGGTTTTAGTAGTGGGAAGTATCCTGGTTGCATTACCAAGAGCGGTTGTAATAATCTTTACCTGAAGATATTTTTCCATTGATTTTTCAGAGAGAATGGAAGAGGGAGGGAAAGATAAAGAGAAACATCGATTAATTGCCTCCTGCGTGCACCCTGGCCAGGGCCCTGAAACCATGGTACGTGTCCTTGACCAGAATTGAACCCGGGACTCTGGCCTGAAGGCTGATGAACAAGAGAAATTTTAGTGCAGTGATGGGGATGAAAATGTCACAGGAGTGAGATCAGAAGACAATGGGAGGAAGGAGTTGCAGACATGCTGAGTCACTATGCTTCTTTGTCTTCTACTATATGTATACACACTCCTAACTATCAACTTTATACATACATCCCAGACTTCTCTATGCTTGGGATAGGTTTTTAAGTAGGTTGCTCAAAAAATTCCACCAAACACAAGTTAATCAACTGTCTTTGTCTTCCTATTTTGTCCAGCAAGAGTTATACATCATAGGAGTCAGTTTTCGGTTCAGATCTCTCCATTGTCCATACAAAAGGGCACAGACATTTGTGTTATACTTTGTGCACCTGATCTTAGTTCAGAATCTCACTAATTTCATTTAATTTTGGGGTGAAAGTACAAAGTGACTGAAGTTCTGAGTTTCTGTTCCAGGGAGAATGATGAAAACATAAAGAGAGTAAAAACAAGGAGTCAGATTTGTGTCAACAAATTTGTGTTAACATTTTAGGCACATTAAGTTTTAGTTGAAAATAGGACATTGATATGGAAAAGGTAGAGATGTGATGTCTAAGAGAGAAAGAGTAGAGGTCAGGCAGAGGTGAAAATGTAGATTTTCTTTCTAAAGTTGACAGTAAGTAGCTAACAGCTATGTAACTAACTGGGGAAAATTACATCCAGAGCACAAATTTCAACTTTTGTAAGTCATTTATAGAAAAAAAAATTACAAAGAGAACTACTCTAAAGGCTTTTTAATTTCTAACTGAATGAAAAAAAATTCATTAAAAATATGGATATTCTGTGTTATTTTAAGTGAAATCTCCAGGATATTGTGAGATTTATATAAAATCTGTATGCCTTGTTTTTAGTGGGGAAATTTTGAAACTTTCATATTACAAACAGAACACACTTTAAATCAGAAGTTAAACGTTTTGCAGACAAAATTTTAGTGTGAGATTTTTTTTTCTCAAATGGAATTGTGAATAAATGTATTGTCATAGTTTCACTTTTTAGTTTCATTCAGTGGTGGTTTGAATTTATGGGTGAAAATTTTTACATTGTTTAAAATGCTAAGTTTAGAAATCAAACCATACTAGCTTCATTGCAGCTGAGCCTCATATAAAACCTCATGAGTAGTTCACTGATTGAGTTGCTGAAATTTTCCACTTGGCTCTGTGTGCGTAGGGTTTCCAAGTATCTCAAGGCAGTGAAAACACTGTTAATTGCAAACTATGATACTCACTTCATTAACCCAAGGCCAAATTTAACTATGACTGTTAGAGATCTATTCTTTTCCACCCCACAAAAATGGCAGCATTAAATTGTTAAAAATCCTTTATTTATTCTGTGCAAACATAGTTTTATATGTTCCCCTTTCACTAAACACATTACACAATAAATGTATATTTATTTAATCTAAGCTAATAAAAGAGTAATATGCAAATTAACCATTACTCCCTGACACCCAAGCCATGCCCACCAGCCAAGCCACACCCACCAGCCAATCAGAGTGGCTGTATGCAAATTAACCCAGCCAAAATGGCAGCTGGCAGCCACAGAGCTAGAGCAAACAGGAGGCTTCCATTGCACCAGCGATGGAGTTGAAACTGCCTGCCTAGGCCGGCCAGGCCTCTGCTCAAGGCAACAGTGTTTCAATTATAGAAGCCATGGAGCTCAAGCAAACAGGAGGCTTCGTTGCCTGACTAGGCCTCTGCTCAAGGCAACAAAGTTTCAATTATAGAAGATAAATAAACCCCAGAAACCTGATTTCAGCCAGCCTCACTGGGATGTTGGGTCAGTGGGAGCTGTGGGCAGCCTAAAATGGCCCTTAGCCCCTCACCCAGGCTGGCCACACCCCCATGGGTGAGGGTCCCCACTGGGGGGCTTGGCCAGCCTGCAAATGTCCATCAGCCCCTCATCCAGGCTGGCCAGGCATGCCAGCAGGTGGACATCCCCCGAGGTATCCCAGCCTGCGAGAGGGCACAGGCCAGGCTGAGGGACCCTCCTCTCCCCCTTGAGTGCATAAATTTTTGTGCACCGGGCCCCTAGTTTTCATATAATATTGAATAGCTACAAAAGAATGTCATGTATTTCTAAACTATGAAGGATAATATTAAAACGTATATTAAACCCATATTCAACACAAGAATTAGAACATTACTGAAGTCATTGAAACAATTTGCATATCCAAGTCCATATCGTTATTTACCCTCTTCTGGGGTTTCAGCTCTGATTACTTTTTATGTGCAATTTCATTGATTATTACAATAATAGATTCCTCAGTGACCAGTACTCTACTAGATCCCTTATATCAATTATCTAATTTTATATAATTCATTTTTATCATTAACCACATGATGAGATGATGGATTTTGTTTTCTTCATTTCAGAGGTTACACCATATATGCTTAGGAAAATTAAGTAACATGTCTGAAGTTTTAGAGCTGGTAAATCTGGGATTTGAGGTCAATATTTTCTTAGTGCAAATACTATCCTCTTATTTTTATGCACATTAACTTTGTTTAATATGTGACGGACTAATAACTGAGCATCAAGATGTACTAACATTGCCCTGGCCAGTTTGGCTCAGAGGATAGAGCATTGACCTGCAGATTGAAGGGTCCCAGGTTTGATTCTGGCCAAGGGTACATACTTCTGTTGCAGGTTCTCTGGACCTGGTCAGGTACATGCAGGAGTCAACTAATTGATGTGTCTCTCACACATCGATGTTTCTATCTCACCCTCTCCCTTCCATTCTCTCTAAAAAGCAAAGGAAACATATCCTCTGGTGAGGATTAACAACAACAAAAAATGGCATACTAACTCTTAAATTTATGGCATAAAGTTTAATGAGTATCAATTAATATTTGAAGAAATGGGCTAATTGATTATTTCATGTTTGGCAAATTACCTTTCTAATTAGCCCTTTTCAGTATTAAATGTGGCACTGCAAAATTTAAAATAATTAGCATTATTGGTGATAAATTATTTTTTTTAAATTACAGGTATATGTGTGTATCTACTATGTTTAAACATATCCATTTTTACAGAAAAAGGTCAAGTTCAAGAAAATTATTAAGTGTGATTTAAGAATAGATAAATAAATAAGCCTAAGGCCTACATATGTTTGCTGAAAATCTTGAGAATCTAAAATAGAGCAAAACAAGTCTTCATTCATACATGGGTTTATTAATTTACTTTATATATTTAAAAATACTAATACAATCATTTTTGAGTGCTTATATATTTGTGTAACTGTACATCCTTAATCTTATAATTGCTTTTTATTCTTTTAAAATTCCCATCAGAGAGGTATTATTATGTACATTTAACAGTGAGGAAACTAACTTTAACAAAATCTCACAGTTAAGAAGTGGTGTTACTATGATTCAGTACGAGGTCTCTCTGACCTGGGAAGTTGTACTTGTCTACAGAAGAAGGCTCTTGAAATTTGGTACAAGGGAACCTGGAGGGGGAGCTGTGATGCTGCCCTGTGGCAGGAGGCAGTCTCTCTGAGTCTGCTTGGATGAGATGATATTCAAGATCTGTTCTCATTCAAAACTAAGTTCTTTTACATTTACTCTTTCTCCACAAAGCATCAGTAATTTGGCAATTGCATTTCCATCAACCATCTTCTTGTGCTTTTTAAAAATTCATATATATTAATTGTAGTATCTATAATAATAAAAGCATAATATGCTAATTAGACCAGACAGCCAAACAACCTTCCGATGTCATTCTGGACATCCTTCCAGATGATCTTCCTGATGAAGCCATGGCTGTCAGGGCCAAGGCAGAGGCAGTTAGGGGCAATCAGGCAGGCAGGCGGAGTGGTTAGGGGCGATCAGGCAGGCAGGCAGGCAAGCAGTTAGGAGCCAACAGTTCTGGTTTGTGAGAGGGTGCAGGCCAGACTGAGGGACACTTTCCCTGCCCCCTCTCCCTGTGCATGAATTTTGTGCACCAGGCCTCTAGTAATTATATAATAAACACCAAAGTAAACATATGGTTGTTCATAATTTATGGAAAGTACTGTGTAGAAGGAATATAAGTAGATTAGTGATACTTTCTTTAAATGGTTGGCATCACACTAAATATTCTGTTTTATGTATTCTTTGTAACATAAGACAGAAGTTAATACTTAAATGTTATTAAAAAATTATTAAAAACCTTTTTTTAGTAATTTAAAAATATTTAGTTTTGGCAAAGAGACTTTTTAAAAATTATAACAAAAGAAGTAATGTTTTATTTGAATAAGATTATACACATGCAAAACAGACTATGTTAAGAGAATAAAACCATGTTAAAAGGAAAAAAAAAGTTTATAAGGTAGCAACTTGAAGTATAAATCCTAACACACTGACCCAATTCAGAAGCAAAGGGATGCCCTGCAGTCAGGACTCCAGCTCTTTGCACGGTTCCTGCATTCACCATGCAGGCATGCATTCCTCAGGTGCACATTGAGGGTCTCTGGGCCACAGGCTATGACACAAGCACTGAAGATTCAGGGGAAAACAAAGCAGAGCCAGACCAGAGTTTTATCTGCATGCCCAGTTTTCTGAAATTTCGAGATTATAAAAATACTTGGAATAAGTCTTTTCTCATTCATTATTTTAGGATTTGGCTGGCTTTTTATTTTACTTGTATCCATATGTTCTCAAGCTCTGGTACTCTTTTATTATGCCCAGATAATTATATCTCTTCATATTCCCCACTCCCACCCTCTTTTTGGAGCTCTTATTGTTCAGGAAATTAATTGCTTGAATTAATTGTGTAATATTAGCTTTTTTTCTTATATTTCCACT
Organism: Murina feae; assembly: GCA_004026665.1. Lineage (NCBI taxonomy): Eukaryota > Metazoa > Chordata > Mammalia > Chiroptera > Vespertilionidae > Murina > Murina feae. The sequence goes on along the minus strand of PVJC01023553.1, from coordinate 15,590 downwards.
TCTTTGTCATTGTGGCTTTGGGGAGGAGATTTTTACTAAATTCCTCCATAGAAAGTTTTTTAAACATTTATTTTAATTTTTAAAATTCATATGTTTAATTCAAGAGTGTTTTGTTTGTTTCACGATTGTTCCCTATATAACATATTGGCATTGTGTTACTGGTGCATTTTCTTTTTGCATTTGAAAGGTATTGAATTTATTATTATTTTTAAAATTTTTAAAATAAAATTCATTAAGATTTTTAATTTTTTTCTTTGTATTATATATATATGCATATATATGTATATATTCCTTTTGATGCTTTATTTTTTCTGTTATATCTTTTTTCTTTATTGATTAAGATATTATATATGTTCCTTATCCTCCCATTGTCTCCCTACCCACCCCCACTCATGCCCTCACCCTCCTAGTGTTTGTGTCCATTAAACAGAGACTTTTTCAAAGCCAGCAAGGGATCCGTAGGACTATTTGGAGTTTTGGGCATAGAGTCTAAGTGTTAGGCTAGCTGCTAAGTGAGCACAAAGCTTGCATGCATGTTATGGTGATTGCTATACAATTTTTAAGTTAACAAGTCTTGAACAATCACTTACTTTACCAATGAAAAATTATTTCTAATAGACCTTATAATTACTCATTGAACTTTCTGGTGAACATTTTTAATAAAGGTATCTGATGCTGCTTATCACCCACATCTGGAGTGTATGTTCCTGACCAGTATAATTTAAATGCTAATTAATCACTCTTAATGAAATATTAAAGTGTAGATACATTCATCACAGTATTTATACTGAAGTTTTAAAAAGTTAATTGCTGCCTGGCCAGTATTGCTCAGTGGTTGAGCATAAAATTAGGAGATAAGGTTCAATTCCTCACTAGGGCACATGCCCAGGTTGTGGACTCAATCCCCAGTAAAGGGCATACAGGAAGCAGCCCATCAATGACTCTCTCTCAGCACTGATGTTTCTATCCCTCTCTCCTTCTCCCTTCCTCTCCCTGAAATAAATAAAAATCCTATATAATAAAGAAGTAATATGCAAATTGACCCTCATTCCATCACACCATCACAAGATGGCTATACCCACAGTGGAGGCAGGGTTCCCATAACCCAAGATGGCTGCACCCACAGTGGAGGTGGGGTTCCTGTAACAAACCATAATGAGCAATCGGCAGGGACCTGAGGCTATGTGGCATCAGGCTGAGGTGGAGGACCTGAGGCTGTGCCCCCTGCCCAGTGAGGTTTGAAGGGGGACCTCAGGCTGCGTCCCCCGCCCAGCAGGGATTGACAGGGGACCTCATACTGCATTCCCTGCACCCCCCACCTGGCAGGGCTTGATGGAGGACCTCAGTGCATGCCTCCCATCCTGCCACTGGGCCAGGAGTCCTCAGGCTGCACCCCCTGCCCCAGCGCCAGGCCAGGGGACCTAAGGGTGCTCTGAGGGTGCTCTGGGGGAACTGAAGCTGTGCCCCCACCTGGTGGGGCTTGACAGGGGACCTGAGTCTGCCCCCTACCCAGCAGGGATTGAGAGGGGTGAGGCCAGCTGAGTCTGGATCTCTCCCAATGGGGATGTGGCTGGCCGGGTCTGAGTCTCGCGTGATTTTGAGGTGCATGCAGATGGGCTGGGACTTGATTCTGGGTCCTGTGGCATACCCCAGACTCTGATAGGAGGAAGATTTTCATATACATTTTACTAATTTTCTTGCATCTGACACTTCTATTATAGAGAAAGGGCAAATAGCAATATTAAAATATTTTCTCTAATTAATTCCCTTTTAATGTGCATGAATTTTATGCTCTGGGCCACTAGTATATATATAAAAAGAAAAAAGTTAATTGTGCTTGGGTATGAGTTGAAAATGTATATTCACACAAGAAAGTTTACAGCAGTTTTATTCATAATTGCCAAAATTTGGAAGCAGCCAAGATATTTTTCAATAAGTGAATAGATAAATTAACTGTTACAGCCATAGAGTAAAATATGCACTAAAAAGATTAAATAAGCACTAAAAAGAAATAAACTACCAAATTATGAGAAGACATGGAGGAATCTTAAATGCATGCCATCAGGTGAAGGAGGCCAATCCGAGAAGGTTATATACTGCCTGATTGTAACTGTGTGACATTGTGGAAAAGGAGAATGGAGACGGTAAAAGGAATCATGGTTGTCAGGGGTTGTGGGGAAGGAGGGGTAAGTAGGCAGAGCACAGAGGATTTTTAAGGGAGTGAAACTATTCTGAATTAGAGTATAACGGTATCTACATGTCATTATACCTTTGTCCAAACACACATACAATATAACACCATAGGTTACTCTAATGTAAACTGTGGGCTTTGGGTGATAATGACGTGCTCTTCTGGTACAAGCTTGGTTTCCTGGAGAAAGCAGTAACATAATACAGGAATATTGGGATAGCAGGAAAACTGAGTAAGATATAGTGTTAGCCCTTGAAGAAATTGAAGCCTAATATTGTGTCCTGGGCATACAGGGGACCCAGCTGGTGGGACAGGACAGGAGGGGGTGTGGATGTGAACACAAAGGAGCCAATTTCCTTTCAGCGGGAGAAGTGGGCTGCCTCTAGATGGACCGAGCAGCACCTGAGATGACACTCAAAGGAGAAATAAATACACTGCAAGGGCAGCCACTACAGAGGGTGGGCATGCTTATAATTTTGTTTTTCTTCTCTCTAGCTCCTGAGATTTCTCACAATCATGGGTGCAGGGCAGAGGGAGTCAATGGGGGAGGAGAGAGGGCACCTGTCATACTTTCAACAATTAAGATAAATAATAAAAGAGAATGGACAGGAAGGGTAGCAAAGACAACACTGTCTGTGTCTGGCTATAGCTTTGGGTTTTAACTGTCTGGCTATAGTTTTGGGTTTTAAGACTGTGTTAAAAATCCTCACCCTTATTTTTTATCAAAATAATGGAATGACAGTGAAACAAGCTTCCGTCCCACCTTTCATTTGTAAACGTGAATGTCACCATTCTGTTTAAGTAATGTTTCCATGTGAATGGTGAAAGTATTTCTTGAGACTTGTTAATATGTAAACCATTTAGATTGGAATTAAGAGGTACCTTGGCATGTTATCTCTGCCTATGAGCGTTTGAAGAGACTATAAATTAAGTCAAAGGATAGTTTACTGGTAATTCCCAGCCTAATATGTTTTCTTTCTCTTTCTTCTCAAGTACACACATATTGGAAAGTGCAGATTGTATGGGTTAGTAGCCAAATCTCTGGGATTATTTTGAAGCAAAACAAGTATTTACTCTGCACCGCGTGGTTGTGGAAGGTTAACTTACTAGTATGTCGTGTTGTCCTCTGGGGTTAAGTGTCTTACTTCCTGCTCAAAACGTGTCAGCATCAGTGGTCCCCTTACTTTAGATATTCACAAATATTTCCGGAATATACTTGTGTTATGGATTTAGTTTTTAAAGTTAAAATTCTTGATGAGTAATTGTACTCCTGTAATAAGTAAACAGAAGTCACTTCCATGTGAAAAGTGAAAGAACTCAATGCTAGTCGTGTTTTTTGAGATCAGAAGCCAGCTCTCAGGGCAGCACCACCTTTTCCGGACATTTCAGTAGACAATGGGTCTCTGGATAAAGGGGCAGAAAGACATTATCTCTGTAATGATGGGTAGAAATAGGTTGGTATCAGGAAGTTTAACTTGACCTGTAAATTCAGGTTTTCCAGAACACTGTAATCCCCATAACTGCTTTCTCCCCCCGACTTCCACCCCAAACAGAAGTGCCTGAGTGGAATAGCAAACTATTTCATTGAGAGATTAATCTCCCTGTCTTTGAGAAACACAGTTTTCTGACTAAAAAATTCACTTTTTTTTTCAATAGCTGTTTTACTGTCAACTGTAACTTCATTTCTACTGTGTACAGGGAGAATGAACATGTTTTACTAAATGACTTGAAATTTCAGCTGACTTTTTTTAATGAGTATGCATCTGTTCTTTAATATTGCCCCCTTAAATGTGAGACTCAAATCTCTATATTACATTTTTGTACATCCAGTGTAATATAAGAAACCATTGATAAGAATACATTTAATGAGGCTGTTACTACAACAAGCAAAGTGTCACATCTTTATGAGTTATAAGAAAGAGACATTATTAAGCTTTTAATAAGAATTTTTTTTTCTTTTCTGTAAATCCATAGTGTCTACGATGTTAATATGGATCAACATTGCACAGCCAAAGGTGTTTTCATGCAAACATTGCACAGCCAAAGAGCAATATGACATTAAAAATATACAAAAGCTGGGCCTTTTTGCATACCCCAAATCATAAACTTGAATTTATACAATTATTATTCTCTATCAATGCCCTCCACAGAAGAAGCTGTCACTGAAGCACACTGTTCAGGTTCTGTAAGAATGAAAAAGTCTCTTATGCATATTTTTAGCATCTCCTCTGCCCCATTTAATATCTGCTAGACAGGTCACAAAGACTTCCGACAGGGTAGCAACAGATGATCTCCTTGAAGGTTTTCCTCAGCTCTTGGCTCCGGAGTGCATAAATGAGAGGGTCAATGATGGAATTACACATGATCAGTATGAGATATAAGTTAAAGTGAGACATGAAGCACACACAGTATGGATTCTGGGGACAAGAGATGTAGAATATTAAGTGGAGGAAGAATGGCGCCCAGCAGACCACAAAGACCCCAATCAATATGGTCAAGGTGATCGCCCCCTTCATGTTGGCACCTTGGCGGATGGTGCCGGTGCCCGGGAGGACAGCGATCCTCTTCATGTGAAGCCTGGCCATGAGGAACATGTGGACATAGAGGGAGGCCATGAGAGCCAGCATGGTGAGGAACACGCTGATGAGGCAGATGATGACCACGCTGCTATCTGAGTAAATGATGAACAGAATGCCCGCCACCGTGCAAGCTGCCCAGATACAGCTCAGGATGATCCCAACCCGCTTAACCGTCATAATGTTATGGTACTGGAGAGCATAAAAGATAGTAAAGTACCTGTCCACTGCGATGGCGAGCAGGCTGCAAATGGATGCGAGCAAGGAGCTACAGATGACCGAGTCAATGACATTGTCAATGTTCACGGTGAAACTCTGCGCATCCGTGTCTGTATTGTTCAGCAGGGTGATGGCAATTGTTTCGGATCCGTTCGAGACGCTCACCAGCATATCAGCCACAGCCAGGCTGCAGATGAAAAAGTACATGGGGGAATGCAGGTTCTTGTTCTTGGCTATGGCCACAATCACCAGGATATTCTCCAACAAGCTGATGACACCCAGAGTCACAAACACCTCAGGAGAGACGAAAAGTTGCTCATAGCACCCTCCATCGGCGTAGCCTTTCCCCAGGGGCTCGCTGGCGTTGCTGTGCAGCCTGTAGGTGCTGAGGTTCCGGAAGTGGAGAGAGGCGTGCATTCGATGGTGGTGAGTGGAATTCATCCTGGGTCAGTGGGTTCAAATCCCCTCGGAACTGCGTCAGCTCCTGGGTCAGGTGGCCTCAGGGGTTTTCTGCAGGTCTTTTTCTGTGCTTTATGAGTCTGGACGTGGCATGCCTGTTGTGAATACCTGTCACATGCTCCAAAGCTTGAAATGGAAGTTTTAGTCTCTTTCAGGTACTGCTCTCACCCCTATCCCTGTCCCTTTAAAATCTTCGGCTTCAAAATGCTTATTCTCAGTCAAAAGAGTCTGCTGTTTGCTTTTTTTTGTTGTTGTTCTCACTTTCAGTTTAACTATAGTCTTAGGCATTCAGGTCTTTTCAAAATGTTTTTCCTAGGAGCTGTGGTGCCATTGGGAGACAGTGTGTGTGCACATGCCCACATCAGCTGCCTCTCAGAGGCTCCCACCAGCGTTGCTCTGAGTGTTAGTAGCTGCTGCTGATTTTATGGTGTGTGGAGGGAAAAAAATGTTCAGTGTGGCTCCGCCTCTGCTTTTGTTTGACCAATCCAAGTTCCGTGGAAGACAGACGCCGGCGATGTTCAGGGATACAAACTGCAGGCAGCTCTGAGTCAGATGCAGAAGCTTGTGGGATCGGGAAGCCGGCAGGATGTGAGAGAATAAATTTCCCTTTTTAAGTTTCAAGGAAAACAACTTGGTCCCTAGAGGACATTCTTTGATATCAGAATAAGCCATCTTGAGGCACCCAGGTTTATTCCTGCTTAAAAGAGATGTGTGTGTGTGTGTGTGTGTGTGTGTATGGTGTGTTTGAAATAGATATGCTGCTTTTGGGCCACAATATTGAATTTATTTTCCCTCTAAATTTCTTTGAATTAAGAACTCAAGCAGTAACGCTTCAATTTAAAATGCCAGAAACACGGAATATTTGAGAATACAGGAGTCTGTGCTATGGATGGAAGGGCTGTGTAGGTAGTTATAATTTATCAAAGGTTCAAGAAGGGGTTTATTTCTTATGCACTAATATCTGATATGTTTCCATCATAAAGTTTCTTTTATTATAGCTGGAAAAGTTTTATTTTCATTCACAATAGTTAAAAGCCATGGAGCATTAATGTAAACTATAATAACTCTAAACCTAGAAAGTTTATATAACTAGACAACACTCAATTTTTAAAGCTTTACTGAGTATAATTGATACACAAAAATTGCACGTATGTATTGTATACATTTTTAATGAGTTTGTACATATGCATATATTCATGGTACCATAATCACAATCAAGGTAGTAAGCGTATTCAAAACTTCCAAAAATTTCCTTGTATTCTTTTTCATTTGTTTTGTGGCAATAACTATAACAGGCACAATGCCATGTTAACTGTAGGCACCATGTTTACAGCAGGTCTCTAGGACTAACTCATTTTTCATAACTGAAACTTTACACCCGTTGGGCAACAATTTCTTCACAATGATTTTGGCAATGACTTGGATTTTACACCACAATCAGAGGCAACAAAAGCAACAATAAACAAAGGGAATTATATGAACCTAAAAAGCTTCTGCACTGCACAGGAAACAGTCAAACAATTGAAAAGGCAGCCTACAGAATGGGAGAAAATATTTGCAAACCATGTATCTCATCAGAGGTTAATATCGAGAATAGGTAAGAGTCTCTTACAACTTAGTAGCAAAAACACACACAAATAAACCAATTTATAAATGGGCAAAGGACTTGAATACAGACACTTCTCCAAAGAAGACATGTAAATGACCACCAGCTATGTGAGAAAGTGTAGATACAAAAGAAAAAAGGAAGAGAGAGAGAGAGAGAGAGAGAGAGAGAGAGAGAGAGAGGGAGAGAGAGAGAGAGAGAGGTGTTAGAGAAAATAAAGAAAAATTAGAAAAATTTTAAGGCAGCCATTCTATCTCCATAACTGAAGGCTTTGTAAATTAAATCCACACATAAATAACTTGGCACCTTTACTTATTCAAGTCAAGACAAGTGCATGCTAGTTATTTATCAGTTTCTAAATGCTCTGTTTAAGCTAAGCTTGAAAGATTGTGGGAAAGTTATTTTTCAAATTAATTTTACTTCAGGCTATGAAGTTTTACTTGTGTCTTTCTCTTGCTATGATTGCTTTTGGTTTTAGTTCTGTATTGTTTGTAGCTACCGATAACAGGGACAATAAGAGAAAATTATTTCCGGGTTAATTTTTAGTCCTCCATTATTTAGGGAGGGCTTTCCCATCTTTCCCTTTGTGACAAAGACAACGTGAAGTATTATTCCTGACCACTGTGCTAAATTAACATCTTCCATCCATTCCTGGAACTGGGTGGGGCCTTCTGACTGAAGTCTAGCTAATGGGTTGAAATAAATGATGGGCATTCTGCTCTCTCCTTATGATTCTACACATTTTCCTTCTTGGCTGCAGAATGTCTGCTATAGATGACAAGACCATATCATAGAAAGAACCTGGGACTCTGAACAACTCACATCCCCAAATCCCTCCACACTCTAGCCCACCCACTAATTGAACTGCGATATGAACAAGCAATTAAAGTTACTATTAAGCTGCTGAAATATTGGTGTTTACCTGTTACAGCAGCTAGAATTAATTAACTTTACTTCTAAGCTTTTGAATGGAGCTGAGCTGCTTATAAGCAGAAAACCCATGAAAATCCTTGTTTTCCCCAATTTTGGACTCGTGTGAATAATGTATTACCTAGTAAGTAAGCAACCGGGAAGAAATCTATTGAAGTGTTTAAGTAACAGATAGTCAACTCTATAATCTCCCTGAGCCACCGTTTTTTAAAAAAATATATTTTATTGATTTTTTTACAGAGAGGAAGGGAGAGGAATAGAGAATTAGAAACATCAATGAGAGAGAAACATCGATCAGCTGCCTCCTGCACACCCCACACTGGGGATGTGCCGACAACCAAGGTACATGCCCTTGACCTGAATCGAACCTGGGACCTTTCAGTCCCCAGGCCGACACTCTATCCACTGAGCCAAACTGGTCAGGGCCCTGAGCCAACTCTTGACTTTGTGCTCCTACTTCTCCAGGGGGCATCATTACCCCATTTGGTTGGGCTTAATATTCAGAGTATCCTTGACTTTTCCATCTCTCTCCAAAACCCCTACATGCATTCTTTTGTAAAGCACCTTTGATTCTACCTGTGTGCCCGACTCCTCCTTTTCTCCTTGCCAGTCACTCCTCACTCTTCTCCTTCATTGCAGTCAACTTGTGTGCTAGCTGCATGCATTCACACTAGAAATTTTTCCACGAATTTTTCTGTTACCTCTGCTCGGAATGCTCTTCCCTATGTTTATGAAAGCAAAATCAATCTTATTTTGTAAAATGTATTAATAGGTATATTATAAAGGGGAGGGCAGAAGGAGGCTTGTAGTTTTTGTATGGCTATGCATGCTATGATTGTTACAATAGCTTTACTAATGCAAAGAATGTCACAATGGCCTAGTGCACTTAAATACAATCTTGTAAATGCTCAAGAAGAAGACAAATAATATAAAAAGTAAACAAGACAAACAAAAATAAATAAATACATAATAGTACAACAATAAACTCTTTCAAGTTCTCACAACTATAAACCTACTTTTGCCTACCCCTCTGTGTGTGTGTGTGCCTGTGTGTGTATAAAATGATATAATTGGTAAAATTAGTAATTTAAAACAAAACTCCCTTTCTTTTAGATTTCATAAAATGGAATTTATTTATAGACATGATCACCCTGAAATCCCAGAGAAGCATATGCATTTAAAATCTCAAGTTTACTTTTTTTGGTGTAGATTTATAAAATTTTGGCTGTATAGTTAATTATGCTGAAAAGATGACAGTTGTATTAACTCTAAGGAGTCATTTTAATTTGTCTGTTATAGTTCAGTTCTCTATGAGCCAGAAGAAATGCAGCCAGCAATGTTAGACACATTAATGGTATTTTTAAAAATTTATTTCACATTTCTTTTTTTTTAATATACACAAAACTGAGTGAGATCATAATATAGTTCTCCTCTGAACAAAATCCCTGTTTTACATTTTATAATAATAAATGTGAAATATTACTAAAGAGAAATATTTATCAAACTGTGCTACATGAAATATTTTTTTAGGATATGTTAATATTATTTGCATCACAGATTAAAAATGGGAGACATTTTTAATTCTCTCAACAACAAAATAAATTTTTTAAAAAGGAGATTCCAAGGTCAAATAATTTTGAAAAGTATTGCAAACTCACTGACTTTTTGAAGTTTCAGCATATAAAGTTTCTGACATTTAAAGTTAAGCATATAAAGTTTTTTAGGATATGTTAATGTTATTTGCATCACAGATTAAAAATGAGAGACATCTTTAATACTCTCAACAACAAAATAAATTTTTTACAAAGGAGATTCCAAGGTCAAATAATTTTGAAAAGTATTACAAGCCCACTGACTTCTTGAAGTTTCAGCATATAAAGTTTCTGACATTTTTCACTAAAAAAAAAATTCAACATTGCTTAATCAACTTACTTCCTAAACTTATTTGAACATAGAAGCTACCTTCTCCCATTTTTTATTTCTCAAGTACGGGGTATTCTGTGATTGTGCTCATTTAGAACATGGAAATGTGCTCCGAACTTGACAGGTATATCAGGGAACATTTTGAGTGTTACACAAATTTTGTGTTTGTTTCTGCACCGTTTCCTACAGGAGAAAAAACGTGGAAAACTGCACCCAGCTGGACCGAGAGGCATGCGGCCCACAAAACATACACACACCAAACATTTCCAGCTACTCAGCTCACTGCACATGTTACCACGCACAACCCACCCCACCTATGCAACATCTCCTGAAATTTCAGATAATCCTCCCTCTACCACTTCATAAGAACTCACGGGCTGTAACCTCTGAAGCTCACTTCCACAAGCAAGCTGGACGCAGGTCTTTTTCTAGGTCAAGTGCTGTATTTGTTGTAAGTTTATGTATTTTTAACTAGTAAATAGTATAAAATTGTTCTACGGTTTTTATTAGGTTCCTGTCTTTCTTTTTTTGTCACGTCACCAATGAAGTTCATGGAAGCTGAGTTTCTAACCCGTTTTTACTGTAAGCCCTACTTGTTGAATTAGATGACATTTGCACAGCACACTGATTTTCAAAAAACACATGTCACATTAGCAGAGCAACAGGTTTGGAATATACAGTTTGGGAAATGTTCATGTAGAACAAGTTATTCTGACTACAAAATCCTTACTTACATACAAAGAGCCAAGGAAAGGGAGTTCTGCCTCTCTTTGAGCTAGTTTTATTTATTTATTTTTACATTTAATTTAATCCATCACTATTTATCCCCTCTTTGCCCTCCTCTATCTGTACTCCACCACCACCCCACCACACACACGCACACACACATGCACACATGCACACAGTTGATAAACGGCCTCACTCTGGAGTCTGCTTTGCAGTGGTGATGACAACTGAGTGCAGGAAACCCAGGGAAAGTAAAATATCAGCAAATTATTGCCCAAGATGTTGGATCATTTACCTCTTCCTATCTGCTCTTTCTCTTTCTTAGGGAGTTTGGTTTCATATTCTTAAAAAGATGGCTATGTACCTACTAATAAATTGCTACTAAGAGCCCATCTACCTTTAACACTTTGAACTGTTTAGAAAAGTGAACCAAAGTACAACAGCTCATGTAACCTCTTAAGTGCCAACTTGAAGGTGATGTAAAGCTGAAAAGAGCAGTCTGTCTTAGAATAACTGTCATATCTAACAAATCTTATTAAAAATCGGGATTTAAAAATTGAGGATTTGCCCAGCCAGGGTGGCTCAGTGGTTGAGCATTGACCCATGAACCAAGAGATCACTGGTTTGATTCCCAGTCAGGGGACTTGCCTGGGTTGTGGGCTTGATCCCCAGCAGGGGGCATGCAGGAGGCAACCAATCTATGTTTCTCTCTCATCAATGTTTCTATCTATTGCTCTCCCTTCCTCTCTCTTAAAATCAATAATATATATATATATATATATATATATATATATATATATATATATATATTTAAATTAAGGAATTGATAACGAAATATTCTGTATTTCCTTTAACCTCAGGAAGCAAATACTTTTATGATATTTATTTTAAGTTAGTGCCTTTTATAATTCTTTCCAAGTATTTGTTAAATTGTTAGGAGAATATGTTCTTTGGCTTAAAATACATATAATGAAAAGTTTCTTATAGCTAGAGTGTTTTCTCTACAGACTCAATTAGGGTGTCTTGTTGGTATGTTATTTGCTTGGAAAGATAGAATATAAAACTAATAATTATCTGGATAGACAAACTAGGGCCCAAGACATGTGGGCAGCATTGCATTCTGAGGAAATATGTTATAAACCCACTTGAAATATTTCAGATACAGAGTAGACTTGCCTCCTAACCATGCCCAGGATTGCCACTTTAAAAACATACTTAATAACCTTCATGCTGTTTCCAGACATCTTTTTATTTAATATATGTATATCTCTGAAACGAACTTGATTATTGAAAAAGTAATAATGCTTGTACATATAAAAAGAATATCCAGGTATACAATGTCCCCAAAATTTAGAATAGTTTCAAACTATAACATTGGGAGCAGAAATACTACAATCATACAAAAATAATATTTTGGAAGATTAATTATTTATATTTATCTTACACTTATTTTGGAGAATTTTGAATACAAATATTTAAGTTAAAATTTTTAATTAAGATTTTCCATCTTCAATGAGAACTAAAGCAAAAAATTAAAAACTAAATGTAATTAAAAGGTTATTTTCTTCCTCTGAAAATAGATAAAAAGTTCTTTGGTCAATATTATCTTTATTTATTAAATCACTAGGGGCCCAGTGCATGAAATTCATGCACGGGGGGAGGGTGGGGGTCCCTCAGCCCAGCCTGCCTCCTCTCACAGTCTGGAACCCCTCAGTGGATGTCCTATGATGGCCCCAGTCTGCCAGGCGCCTTTTGTGTGTGTGTGTGTGTATGTGTCACCCTGGGGACCTGCCCCAGCCGCATCTGAGGCTCGGAGCAGTCCTCCTGTGTGTGTCTGCCTGCTGGGGGCCTGCCCCCAGGCTTAGAGCAGGCACCCCCTCTATGTTGATCTCTCAGACTCTTGCCCTTCCCTGCATGCTGTTCTCTTTTTTGAGCTGTGGCCAGGGCTGGGTGCTGCTTGCCTCCCAAGCTTGCCTACTGCCCATCTTCCTCTAGCCACCAGGAAGCAGGGAAAACCCTGCCTTATGGTCAGGCCAGCCTTTTCCTGCTCCCTGATCCCCAGAAGGGACCTAAGAAGCCGCCAAGCAGGCCCCCAGCCCCTAAGAGCTTGCTTTCCCGCTCCCCGGTGCCCCCCAAAGGGCCTGGGGAGGCGCCAAGCAGGCCGCCGACTCTTTCCCACTCACTGGTCCCCTGCTGCCTTCCTTTCCCACTCTCCAGTGTCACCAAGGGGTCTGGGGAGCCGCCAAGCAGGACCCTGGCCCCTGCAGCCTTGCTTTCCTGCTCCCCGGTGCCCCGCAAAGGGCCTGGGCAGCCGCCAAGCAGACTGACCCCCCGACGCCTCTTTCCCACTCACCGGTACCCTGCTTCCTTGCTTTCCTGCTCCCCGGTGCCCTGCAAGGGGCCTGGGAAGCCACCAAACAGGCCGCTGATCCCCCGCCACCTCTTTCCCACTCACTGGTACCCTGCTGCCTTGCTTTCCCACTCCCTGGTGCCCTGCAAGGGGCCTGGGAAGCCCGCCAAGCAGGCTGCCAACCCTGCTGCCTCTTTCCCACTCACAGGTCCTGGGTCCTGCGCTGTTCTGCCCTGCAACCACTCTGTGCACTCGGGAGGTCCCTCAGCCCAGCCTGTGCCCTCTCACAGTCTGGGACCCCTCTGGGGATGTCCACCTGCTGGCGTGCCTGACCAGCCTGGGTGAGGGGCTGATGGCTGTGTGCAGACTAGCCAAGCCCCCCCAGGAACGTCCCTCACCCCATTGGGTTGTGGCCAGTGTGGGTGATGGGCTGATTGGCACTTTCAGGCTTTAAGGCTGCCCACAGCTCCCATTGACCCAATGTCCCAGCAAGGCTGAGTGGACGCAGGTGTCTGGGGTTTGTTTATCTTCTATAATTGATGCTGTTCCTTTAAGCCGGAGGCCTAGCCAGTTAACGAAACCTCCTGTCTGCTTCACCTTCAGAGTCTATAATGAGACAATGTTATACTCTTAGTAGTGAGGCCAGGCCTGTTTCCTTCAGCTCCCAAGGTTTCTATGACTGATAGATTATTGAAACATGTTTCAGAGCCTGCCCGCCAAGGGCCGAAAACAGTTTTGCTTTCACTCCTGCTACAACGGACGCTGCCTAAACGTTTACTCAGGTCCATGAGTGGCGGCATCCATGTTGGCTGGGCTAATTTGCATACAGTCGCTCTGATTGGCTGGTGGGCGTGGCTTACCCATCCCGAAGAAATGGTTAATTTTAATATTACGCTTTTATTAGTTAAGTTGAGATTCTATGTTTTTAGAAAAAAAGTGACTAAAATTAATGAGAATGATTATTCAGCCAAATTTACTAGAAAATATTTAGGTTATGAATTATTCTAATAATTTTTATCATGTTAAAAGTTAAGACAATAGAGTATCTCCTGGTATTTTTAGTTCGGTCTCAGTGAGCCCAGTAAGTGAATTTAGGCAAAGATTATAGGATTTAGAGAAAAATATGAGTCTTCTATAGGGAATAAAATGGAGAAAATACTATTTCATCCATTGCAACTATCAATTTCTCCTTAATCCCTTCATTCACTTCATTCATTCATTCATTCATTCATTCATTCATTCATTCATTTAATCATTCATTCTCTCATTCATTACCTACTCAGTGCCTTTGAAAGGAAAAGAATTGAACTAGTCGATTCAAGAGAAGCTTAAGTAAAGAAGTTATAGCCCTTTCTTTCAGGGTGCTCTTCTAGTAGTGAGGAAGAAAACAAATAAACGAATGGAATAACGTGGGAATGCAGGGAAAGAAGCTTTTCCTGGGTTGTTAAGAGAGTCCTGTGTATGGGTGGGATTACAGAAGACTCCCTCAAGGAAACAATGCCTACAGCAAATCTTAACCTTTAAGCAGAAATTAATCATATGAGAAAAAGAAGGGAGTTTCAGGTGCAAGGGACAACCTTAGCAATGGTACAGAAGTAAGTAATAGCATGGAATCTAAGGGACATAAATCACATAAAGGTTACTGAAGTGTAAAATAAGAGTCAAGAAAAAGTAAGGAAAGATAGGAGGTAGATTGGCAGTCATCAGATTATAGACCTTTCAGCTTCCTGCGGATGCTTAACTTTATTCTATAAATACAGTTTAACATGTTAAGCACCCAGTCTGTTTTGTCTTCTGGACAGAAAGTACAGGGTCAGTCATCAGTGACTGACTGAGCATTTAACATGTTAAGGTAACGTTGTTGGATGCTAATTAAGTGAACAGAACTAGGGCTGCTAATAGCATTGGAGATAAGAGGACACTTCATATAAACATTAATATGATGAAATCATCAACATGATTTCATCATATCAATATTGATGTGAAGAGAGAGGACAGGAAGGATTCAGAGATGAGTCCAGGTTTTTACCTTTGTAGACCTGATGGTTGGAGGTACCATCACCCTACAGGGGAAGAGCCAATGGAGAAAAGACGGTTAATTCCGTTTTGTACAGGATAAGTTTGATGTGTCTATGGATCATTCCAAAAGATAGAGAGGTCAGTAAGTTAGTTAATTATATGTATGACTAGAGATAAAGTACGGAATATAGATTGGGATCCAATAGCATGGTGATTTAATATTATAGATTATATAAATTGAGAGAACTACTATGCAAATAATAAAAGCAGGTGATCACATATTCATTTGTCTGCCAGAATGTTGTTTTGATCAAGGATATCCTGATATGTCAACAAATTGTTGCAACTTATTTTGGAGCCTTTAGAAATTTCTCAGGCAAGTATATAGTAGGCCAATATCATGGTGACTTATGCTCCCAAGTTCCTGAGGTTCAAACATGACAATATGCTTAGAGTATGTTGCATCATATATACTTACTAGGAGCCCGGTGCACAATATATTGTGCACTCAGGGGGTCCCTCAGCCCGGCCTGTACCCACCCAACCTGTGGCCTGCCATCCGCCCATCGGCCCCGCCCACCTCACACACCC
>PVJC01023552.1:0-26320 GCA_004026665.1 Murina feae | reverse complement strand
CCCAGCAGGTATCTGGGGTTTATCTTCTATAATTGAAACTTTGAAACCTTGAGTAGAGCTCAGGGCCCTCAGGGCCCTGGCTTCCTCCATTGCCCAGGGCAATAATTTGCATATTTGCTCCTGATTGGCTGGTGGGCATGGCTTGTGGGTGTAATGGAGTGGGGGTTAATTTGCATATTAGTCTTTTATTAGATTAGATATCAATATTTGTTTAGTTGACTTTTTACATATATGTTTTTCTGCAATAAATTTTGCTAGAAAAAATAGCATCACCATCAATTATTTTAATGAAATACGTATTAAATTTCTACAGAGAACGATTTAGGAAATTGTAGCCTACCTCATAGAAATACCTTGTTCTGAATGACAGATATGGATAAATAGTAGCACTTTGTACAGATCCTGGGCAACTCTTCTAAAAGCGGTAATATGCACTGGTTAATCTGAATCCTTTTTGTATCTGCTTTGTTATTTTGGCATTTTCCCTGCCCCAGTCATTCTTTTACTCTCTGCCTACACTGGTCCAGGTCCCGTGTGAAGTTAATCCTTTCCTGCATTCCATTCTGAATGACTTCATTTTTATGCAAAAGTAATGCCTGTTATAAAAATAATACAAGCTCTTTGTAAAAAATAAAAATCACATTTATATCTTAACTAGCACAAATTCCCTCTCTTAGATAACTGTGAACATCATTTATATTCTTACTGAGTTTTTAAATGCATATATATTTTTAATATGCAAAAATGTACATATAAAAGATGTGGTAGTCTCTGAAGAACCCGAAACACTGGTCAGCCTACATTATAGATACTTCTGCAACTTTTTCCCCCACGTAATATACCTACATGGCTTTCCATATTGATATATAAGCACTTACATTATTAATTTGGGGCCTTTTTAGAATTCTGCTGAGTGGGTCATTTCACTGACTTTTGGGCAGCCCGGAGCTGATACGTGGAAGCCCTCAGACCAGCTCCTGGCACCGAGTGAGCACTGTGTAAATATCTGTTATTCCCATTTTTGATACACTTCCAGAATAAACTCTCTGGTTTCCTAAGCTGTACCAAATCAGATCAAAATAGTAAATAAGAAAGTGTATAATGGTTTACAGGCACCGTGTTATTTTAAGTTCATTCCAAAATGTGCCTGATGGAAATCCAAAATATTTCACAGCTGCCTCAACGAATGAGAACAGCTGGGGTCCAATACGGGTTGCATTGTTGCCCCCCCCTCCACTCTGCCCTGACAATATTTTCTAGTTGTTTTAAAATAAAAAATTCACTTTAAGATGCTTATCATATTTGGCTCCCAAATACGTCCGAGTTCAAATCCCCAGAACCTGTGACCACGTTACCTTCCATGACAGAGGGTGATTGTAACAGATGCAATTAGGTTGCTAATCAGCTCACCTGAAATAGGGAGGTCTCCCCAGAGTATACAGCTGTGATCACCAGGGTCCTTCCACGTGAAACAGGGGGACAGAAGACTCAGTGTCCACCCTACATCTCACGTCACAGCCCTTCTCTGAATGAGAGGCGAATGCAGCTTGCTGGGGTTGGGGTTGGGGTTGTGGTTCGGCATGTCAGTGGGTTTGGTCTAGATTGGAGTCCCAGGCTCCCTCAAGTACTTGCATCAGCCCCAATGCTCTGTGCCCCGTGGGCCTTTCAGCCACACGTGTGTGGCTGCCTGGCCTAGGCAAATGGAAGCCTGCCCAGGGGAGCCTGTGGAGGATGGAGAAAAAGCTTCATATTCGGTTCCTGTCATATAAAGTGTTATTAATATCAGACTTCTCTGATGATGGAATGTGACTTTAAGCAGAGTTTTATGTTGACTAGGCATTATATTTCTTTACTTAGCAGTTGTTAAAATACTGATGGCATGTTTAGCCAATAAGTTTTTCATTTCTATTGCTGATATTTTGGTTCTTAGCCCCTCTGATGACTCTCTACCAAACCATTCAATTTTCAACTATTATCAAATTATTATCCATTATAATAAGATTTGGATAAAGGTCCATCTTAACCTATTTTTCTTTGTTATTTAGTTATCTTACCACATAAATTATTTCCTGTTGACATGGAATCCCCTAAACCAGCAAACCTTTAGTCATTTTTACAACATGACCCACAGATCAAAGCTATTGATAGTCATAACTACCTTTCACTAGGATCTTGCAATGTTCAAGGCATCAAGGTTTATATGACTTCATTTTCTCAGCAATCCTATATGATGGACACCTTTAAGATCATCATAGGATGGATGAGGAAAGTGAGTCTTGGAGGGATAAATTAACTTGTCCAAATCATACAGCTAATAGAGAATGAAGCCAGGATTCAAATCCTGTCCATCTGATTCCAGATCTAAACCCTCCATCACCCCTGCTAACTGCAGAATTTACCTAGCAGGCTATGAACACCAGCAAAGTCAGGCCAGGAGCCACATCCAGCCCGACACCTGTGGGACTGCTGGAGCCAGCTAGCACTTCATCCCTCTGCCCCCGTTCCCCATTTTGCTCCCCGTCGGCCTCCCTGGCCGGTGCCCACACCTCGCTGCTGCCCAGGACCCCCGGGTCACCACCTGCATGCTAGGACTGTGCTGCTGATAACTGCTGGGCAGCGCACAGTAGGATCTCAGTCTGGGATTGATGGCTTGGCACGTCTGAATGAGGCACATCTGAATGAACCAGGTGTCAAGGGCAGGTTTTTTAGGAGGTAGGAATCTGGGTGTCCCTGAGCAGAGTGACACCCCCTTCCCCACTGCCTGGTCCTTCCCCCTGAGCTAGCACTCTTCCTCCCTAATGTCTACATTGAAATGGCCAATAGGCACAAAGCTGCTCACCACCTGGATGACCTGATCCCTGCCAGGCAAACTGGGAAAACTGAGGCAGGAATGTTCCCTCTTATTATATAATGGTCAGAGGATCATTCAGTGTCAGAAGGCAGGAGCAAGAGCATCTACTTGGTTTGCTGTTTCTTCTTTCCTGGTTGACTCAATAGAGAAACTCAACATGCAGAGAGAACAAATATCTGGGTGCCATGATGGAGACCCTTGTTCCCCACTCCTCACGTTTCCTGTGGAAGCATCGACCCAGGCCCACACTCCTGGACTTTCTTCTCTCCTTCAGTTTTCCTTTAAGAATTGAGAGCTGGTTGGTGGCTCTGAGAGAAAGAGCTGGGCATGCTGGCCCCAGCCCCTTCCTGTTTTGGGATGGACCTGTGTTCTTGTCCACATCTCAGTACAATGCATTTATCCAACTGGGCCTGGGACTGGGGAGTGTGTCTAATTCAGAGGTTAAACCTCCATTCATAAAACCACCCAGTCACAGACCTTAGCTGTATGCTATCTCAACAGTTATACAGGTAATAAGAGTGATATTTTATTGAATTATTGATTTTTATTGATTTCAGGGAGAGGAAGGGAGAGAATGAGAGAGAGAGAGGGAGGCATCAATGTGAAAGACATTGATCAGTTGCCTCTGCATGCGCCCTGACTGGGGATCGAACCCACACCTGGGTAAGTACCCTGACCGGGAATCAAACCACCACCTGTCTGTGTACAGGTTGATGCTCCAACCAACTGAGCCACACCTGCCAGGCCAAGAGTGGTATTTTAATTTCCATCTGCCAGACTCCCGTGTATGCATCTCAAATAGTTCGAGACTCAGGGGCAGAAAATAAAAGGGTAGTTTTATTTGACTTCCTAAAGCCCCACTAATCTCTATCTATGCATCAAAAATTCCCCCAGCCTTTAAGCCCCAGGCCAAATGCCATGCCTAGAATCCCACGCCCTGAAATCAGACCTGACCTGTCCTGGCTCCAGGCACTGCCATCCTTTGTTGGATTGCTTCAATCACTTGTCAGATTCGGCTTTAGAGTTGGGTGTGTACTTGCTATACGTCAGTCACGCTACATAGCTGAGGTTAGTCTCAGCTCTAATGTTGGGCTTTCAAACCACCTAGACCTCTTCTTACATTCTAACCGACACTCCCCAGCTGAGGCTTATATGTCAGATCCAGGCTCTCACGCCCCCGCTGACAAAATGAAGGTTTCCAGACAGCACCCAGCAGACTTGCTTGCCAGCCGCGGCTCTGTTCTGCAGTTTCATCCTTGGCGTCAGCATGGCCGTTTGGGGACAGTTACTGAAGTATTTTATTATATTTGCAGCAGTCATTTTACCAAACAAATGTGAAGTGGGAAAATGAAAATGCTCATCCTGGTGATAGAAATGGAAGAGCTCAAGCTTGATTCAGTGAAGGCGAAGATGGAAACGGTTAGCCATGCCGAAGGCTGGGAAGAGTTCACCTCCAGTTGGAAATGTTTTAATGATGGTGGTTGACTTTTGGGTTTAGCTGTGAAGGAAAAGAATAAAATGAACCGAAAAAAAAAAAAAGTATGACATGGCAGGCGTATTAGTCATGGTTCTTCAGAGTAACAGAGCTAATAGGATGTGTGTGTATACATATTTATTTTAAGGAATTGGCTCATATGACTATGGAGATAGGCCACTCCAAAATCTGCAGTTCCAATCTGAAGGCGGTCAGGCTGGAGACCCGGGAAAAAGCCAATGTTTTAGTTCAAATGGGAAGGCCATCAAGAGAGTGCAGAACACTCTCTTGCTCAGGGAAGATCAGTCATTTGTTCTATTCAGGCCGTCAACTGATTAGATGAGGCTCATCTGTATTATGGAGGGCAATCTGCTTTCCTCAAAGTCCACAGATTACAGTGTTCATCTCATCCAACCATATCCTCACAGAAACATCCAGAATAATGTTTGGCCACACATATACTGTGGCCCAGCCAAGTCAACACAAAATTAACCATCACATGCCGTAGAAATATATCTTTAAAATTATGTTCAAAATTATGTTGTAAATTATTTCACTGCAGGATGCAGCTGCCGAGCTGGTCCCACCACTTACTGTCCTGAGTGGATTCAGAGAAACACTGCGTGACTTCTGGGGCTCACAAGGAACCTCTCACAGGGCTCAAGGCCCCAGAGCTCTGCAGGGGTACATACAGCCTCACTACTGTGGTGCCCCCTCTTTCCCAGGGTCCTCCATCTCCAGAGTTCTGGTCCCGCTGGGCAGGTCAAATCTGTCCTTCAGTCTTTAGCCTCGCCTCACCCCTGTGCAACCTGAGCCTGAGCTTTAGGAAAGCAGAAGCCTATGAACTGAGGCAAGAGAAGCTCCTGCTTCTAGGACACAGGCCTGGGCGTGGGGATAGGTGGAAAGGCGGGTACCATTTGTTTCTTGATGAACCTTGAAAACTAGGCACCATTGATTTTGTCATCAGGAGAAGCCGGAAAAGCCACCAGTGTGCACAGCCCCTCACAGTGTTTCTATCCCAGAAAGGACAGAGAGGTTTCACCCAGATCACAGACCACAGACTTGGAATGGACCCCTCCCCACCCCACCCCGCTAGAGTGCCTCACCCCAGAGGTCCCCCAAGAGCAGCAGTGTCCGGGTGAGGACCTCTATGCAGCTTCCTACAGGAAGTGGTCAGCATGGGAGTTTTTGGAATAAAGAATGCAATGCAATAAGCATAATCAATGGACACAAGACACTGGGGGTAGGGGAGGAGGGGGGAAGGTCAAGGGGAAAAATGGAGACTTATTTAACACTCTTTTAATACTTTAAGCAATAAAACAAAATTTAAAAAAAAGAAAAAAGAATGCAATGCATTCTTTATAATGATTGTTTTCAATGACTATGTGGTAAACCATAGTTATTTGTTTCAACACATAATAAATGTGGCGAATACACACTTCCCCAGGGGATAAAGAGTTGAGTCTTCAGAAATTCTGTTACAACTCCTCTAAATTATAATACGAAGTCTGAGTCCCCAGTCTTAATCATCTGTGTCTCCCTGCTTCCTCCATACACTGTAGGCCTCCATCGTGATTCAGCAAATTAACTTCTTTCTACTTCTGGTTCTTCATTTAAGCACCCAAGTGAAGATAAAACCTTTGCCCAACATCTCGTGGTGGGCCCGTGGAGGAAGCCTTGTGATGTTTGCATCTGAGACGAGACCAGGGAGGCACAGCTGCCTGAAGAATTTTGTGAACAAATAAGTTCCTTCTCCTTCCGGGGAGTGGGCTCCTGAAATGAGCGCGCTGGGCATGGCCAGGCCCAGGTTTGAAGCCAGCATCTATCTGTTCAGTGGTTCGAGAAGGTTTCCTCAGAGAGAGACCCATTGGTTTTCTCCATGGTTCAATGTCCCTCACCATCTGAACTGTCACTCTCTAGATGTTTACTATAAAGACTTGGCAACGGTTTTACTAAAAATTCACCACGTGAATCAAAAATCATTCCATTATAGAAGTGTTGTTGCTCAACAAGAATGAGATCTCTGGCCCAATGGGTGTGGCTCAGTGGTTGAGTGTTGACCCATGAACCAGGAGGTCATGGTTCGATTCCCAGGTAGGGCACACACCTGGATGGCCGGCTTGATCCCCAGTAGGGAGCATGATTCTCTCTCATCGTTGATGTGTCTATCCCTCTCTCCCTCGTCCTTCCTCTCTTTGAAATCAATACAAACATTAAAAAAAAAAAAAGGTTTCTGGAATCCTGGCTGGAGGGTGAGCCATAGACACATCTTAGCTCTTCCCCTGGTAGAAGCTCCTCTCATGCTTACGGTTCATACGTATTGTGGAGATGTCATGTAAGAAAGTTGAGAAGTAATGCAATCTATTGTGAGAGGTAAAAACATCAGAAATCTGAAGGCACCTCCCATCTACCACATGTGCAACTCATTTCTGTGCATTGTATGCAATAATTTTGTATCTTTATGTGTAACCTCATTTCTTTACATTACAGTATATTGTTGTAATAGAGAAGAAAAATGCAATTCATATTCACAAATTCAACCCAGTGTTATGTCTAACATACAAAGGTACATATTCACCAAGGGGTTCATTAAGTGTTAAATAATTAGGTAAGTGCTTTATGTCCGTGGCGCCTAGACCTCAGCATGTATCAGAACCCTCCGGTGTTGCTAAAACTCAGATTGCTGAAGCCCACTCCAGAGTTTCGGATTCAGCAGGTATAGGACGGGGTCTGACAATTGGCATTTTCAGTTCCCACGAGATGCTGATGTTTGCTGGTCCAGGACCACACACTGGGAACCACTGATGAGTATGACTTGGAGCTCCCCGGTGGACTGTTTATGTGTTGGAGTGTTTTAGTGATCGGGAGGGTATCGGTTGGGGTTTTGGGTTAGGTTGGAGATGCATGATCATTTCCCCATTTTAACTAATGAACTAGACGCCTGCTATCCTAAATCGCCAGCATATTTTTAGGAGCAGATTAATTCGGGTAGCCCATTCTGGCGGTGCTGCCAACTCGAGGCTGCGCAGGGAGTCTGTTGGGAGCCACCTTCTGCCCCTGCAGGCCCACATTCAGGACGGGCCAGAGCAGCAGCCTGACAGGGCCTGTGAGGAACAAAGAGAAAAGCCCCTGCTTCCTGCTGCAAGACTGAAAGCCCTTTCATGGCCCATGAAAACGATTTGCAGAACTTGGCCAGGAGCCTGGAGCTGGGAACCAGAACCCTGGCTAAGTTACCAGGCGCCCTGTGAAAGCCCAGCTGGCAGAGTAGGGCAACCCTGGCTTGCTGTTGGACGGCAGCCACGGAAGGGACTGAATGGCCACTGGGCCTCCGTGGGGCCTGCAGAGGTGTCAGTTCCCAGCCTCGGTGGGGGCTGAAGGTGGGCCTCGTTGGGGCCAGCACTAGGCCAGGGGAAATGAGAGTCAGAACAGAATGAAGAGAGAGCTTTTCTGATGCCAGATGAGGATTCGAACATGTTGGGGAAATGAAGCAGGGCAGGGAGGGGTCATTTGCCAGAGGAGCCAGGCATCCACCCCTCTCTCACCCCAGGATCACTTTTCAGAATTTACCACCTGATTCGTGAGTCAGGTCTGGAAACAAGGTTTCTTCTTGGCATTAACCCGGACTATGTGCACATTCAAGTTTCCATCGACTGGAGAGAGGTTCCGGGACATGAGAGCTGGGCCTCCCCACCCCGGCTTGTGTTCCCTTAAAGGCCGCCATGGTCACGCTGCTGTTCCTCTCTCGTGTTTATGAGGCCCTGGTCTGCCCGTGTGGAAAACGGGGCTAGGAATGCCTGTCCTGTCCGTAGGCCTGAGGGGGTTGGGCAGGGGGAGGGTATTGGCACAGAGTGGGAGTCTTTGTGGTTTGAGATTGTTTGTAAGGAATCTGAACTCCATGAGGGCACAGATTAGTCTGATTTTGTACTGACAGTCCCAGCTCTTTGCGTCCCTCCTTTTTAATACCTGGAGGATCAACAGGGAGTTGCTATAAGACGATAAAAAGGTAAACTTTTACCTTTATTGTAGTTAAGTATTATAGGTATTTACACAAAAAATGTTGAATGAGTAAATGGGAGGGGGGAGTTTAACATCTGGAGGAGTCCCCCCCCCCCCCATTTACTCATTCAACATTTACTCAGATCTCGATATCCAAGCCCCAACAACGGGTATACCTCTCCCCGGCCCTGGGCCCCAAGGGTGGAGAAGTTGAGCTTCACAGTGGAGCTCCATCAGACTCCCCATTCTCTTAGTGCTTTGCAGTGACATGAAACTTCTTTTTTCAAAGAAACTTAAGCTCTAATTATTGACTCTTTCTTTTGGCAAGAAAAAAAAAATTCCAGTCCAACTCTGAGCATAACATGTCTGGTCCTATTCACTTTTTAAAAGTTTAAGAAAAAAACAACTTGAAAACTTCCTTGGCATTCTGTGTCCTCATCCCAGGTTCACGGAGGGGTCAGCAAGCAAATCATCTGTGAACCCCCTTCGGCCACAGCTCAAGCCGCTCGGCCTCCCAAAAGCTTCTCCGTGATCAGACCCCGCAGCTCAGCTCTCGGCCAGAGCAACCTGGGGGACGATCGACCTCAGGTCCTGCGGTCCCTTCATCGCGGAGATTACAGGGCTTGCCCTTCTGACAGGAGCAGACCCTTCCACGGCCCAGGTGCCCAAGGACCCTGAATGGAAGGGACACTGCTTATCAACTGACCTGGAGGCCTGCCAGGCTGCAGGGTCTGTGGTGAGAGGTGGAGGGGGTGTAGGGGGGAGGGCAAGGGGAGGGGGACGGTTGGGTGGTGAAACCTGCAGCTTAAGAGCCAGGGAAGTTGCACACGTCCCTCCGCAGCCTCGGACGCCCTTCCTCTCACTCCACGGCACCAGCGGGGCAGCGTCTGTTGGATGATTCACTTTTTCGTTACCCCCGTCTGTGTTGCTTGACTTGTTACAACCAGTGTCTATTATACAATTTTCAAAAAGTCTAGTAAAATTAAAAAGCAAGTTGCAGAAGGATGTATGGGGTATGATATCACGTATATACAATCCAAAACTATTAAAAAATAATGCTATGTATTGTTTATGGGGCTACAGCGAGTAACAGCCTCAGACCTGCCCAAACGCTGCACACGAGCGGGGAGAGCTGTTACAGAAGGGAGGCGTGACAGGGTCCAGGCGGGAACCTCAGCGGGGTCTGTAACATTTTGTTTCAGAGAAGAAGGAAAATCAAACAAACAAAAAACCTCAAAGTAAATATGGCAAAAGGTTAATGTCCTTTGGAGAGAGTGATGTTATTTGGGTGACTGTTATGTTATTCTTCATAATTTTCCGTATGTTTAAAGCATTCCATCAACTCATTAACTGCAATAAAGGTAAACATTTAACTTATTTCTAATTGGTCATCTTGCGGCAACTCCCTATTCATCCTCCAGGTATAAAAAAGGAGGGAAGGAAAGAGAGGAAGGATCAAAATGAGCGTGGGAGAGCTGGTTAGCTTTTCTGATTTTCCTTATCCTGGGTAGCTTAAGCAACATGTGTTCAAGTCCAGGATCAAGGTGCCAGAGAGTCCCTGCTTGGCGAGGGTCCCTCCTGTGGGTTTGCCGATGGTCACCACCCTACCGCGTCCTCTTCTTATCAGGGCAGGAATCCCACCAAGGGGGCTCCACCCCCATGGCCCATCTTAACCTAACCGCTTTGCAGAGGCCTCACCTCCAAATACCGTGACATTTGGGACTAGGACTTCAACATGTGGATTTGTGGGGGACACAAACATTCAGTCTATAACTTATTTGGCAACAAACCAGGGATAGAGCCAAGTGCCCGATGGATAGAGGGATGGGTGGTTGAATGGGTGGATGGAGGACCTAATGAGCCATGGCTGCCGGGTCCTCAGTGCAGGTTGGAATCTGCCCGCATCCAAAGGGCTCACGGAGTCCACCCCCGGGGCTACGGCTGCTCACTGCTCACCTCTGCGTGTAACACAGTGCAGTGCACTCATGAAGCTAGGCCTCCGAGCTTTCTCCTGTGAAACTACAAGTATCTACATGCGGCAAAGTAGTTACAACACGAAGAGCACCTACTGCCGATTACCTGCCAGGGCTGCGGGTGAACGTCCTGGCATCCTTCCCCAGCCCTGAGTTGAGACACGCAGCTGTGGCTGGAGGGCCCATGGAGGCGGGGCCGCTCCTGCTCTCAGGGCGTGAGAAACAATGAACGATGTGACCATCCATATGCATGACCTTAACTTTTTCCTACCACCCCTTTCCCTCCCAAAATCCCTGAGAACTACTGGACAGGGCCGGTGTCCTTCATTTACTTCTGTCTTGGAGGGTATGACCTGGATCTGGGAGTCGAGGGCCTGGCCAGGGTCGCAGTGAAGGGCGTGTCTCCTGTCTTGGAGAGCAGAGCAGAGCTCGCCCCTCAGCCAGCACGGTGGGCTCTAGAAGCCGTACTAATGGGGCAGTGCCCGACTACCAGGGCAGCTTAGGTTTGCTGGCTCTTACTAGGCCTCAGGTGCTGTGCACAGTAGGATAGCATTTAATTTTCACGGCGGCTTGAAGTGAGGCTGAGATGTCAGGTGTGCACAAGGGATGCGTCGGGAATGAACCTGCTGCGGAAGGTTGGGACTGACCTGGAGAGGACCAGATGCCATGCGAAGGACCCATCCACAGGGTGAGCGGGAGTTACCAGGAGCTTGTGACGGGGCAGTGGCTCACCCGACTTCAGGGTGGAGAATGGAGTGGAGGGGGCAGAGGGGAGGTGGTTGCTGCCGCCTTGAGCAGGAGGGATGGTGGGCAGGACTAGTGTGGGGCTTTGGGCACGGGCGGTGGGGCGGGGGCGAGGGGGCATATCTCCAGGTCCAGGGAGAGAAGGGAGCTGGATAGAAGGCAGCAGTCAGACAAGGAGGAAGAACCACAGATGGGGGCCTTGCTTGGGCAAGTCACAGCATCTCTCTGAGACTCAGTTTCCCCTTCTGAAAAACAGTGGGGCTGGATGCAGCTTCTCCCACGGCCTCCACTCTGGGTCTTTGGTACCATGGACTAGTGTTTGGTATGGCTAGGAGCATTAGAGAAACAGCCCAGGTGGCAGGGAGTGGTGGGCACACAGGAGCCAGTCGGCGTGGCAGCAAGCAGAATGGCAGGGCTTAAGGCAAAAAGCAAGCAAGCGCTGCGAGGCTCGCCAGTGTGGCCAGGGTGCTGACATCACCAAGGCAGGGCTCCAGCCGGGCATGGGCAGTGCTGGGCCATGAACCGCATCCTTTCTGTACATTACTGTCTTCCTAGCAACACGTCCTCAGTCCGGTGGTGCCAGGCCTCTGCTCGAATGGCCTTTGCAATCCTCACTGTCAAGTTCAAGCTTGGGCTAGGGATCGGGAAAGAGCAGCCGATAAGTTGGTCTTAACACCACCCCAGCCCTCCAGCTCAGTCTCCCGTGTGCCAGGGGTGGGTGGATCTCCCGAAGGTCCCACCTACCCTGTATTTTAGGGGCCTCTGCTGAGAACCAGGCCTTGGCAATCACAGGACACTGCGTGCTCCCTGCCTCGAAGCTGAGGGCCTGGGGCGCTTGCCCTGCCCGGCCTCACGTTAGCAGTGGGAGGGGCCCTCGGCTGCAATTGCTAAGCGCTGGGCCTGGCTGGGTTCAAAGCTGAACTTCTTTTTAAAATCCTCATTTAAGGGTGTTTTTTAATTGATTTTAGAGAAAGAGGGAGGGAGGGAGAGACAGTAATCGGTTGCTTCCTGTATAAGCCCGACCAGGCAACCAACCTGTAACCTTTTGGTGTATGGGACAACGCTACAACTAACACCCGGCCAGGGCTAGCCACTTTTGAAAATATATTTTTACTAGAGGTCTGGTGCACAAAAATTTGTGCACTTGGGAAGGGTCCCTCAGCCCAGCCTGTGCCCTCTCAGAGTCTGAGACCCCTCGGGGATGTCCACCTGCTGGCGTGCCTGGCCAGCCTGGGGGAGGGGCTGATGGCTGTTTTCAGGCTGCCCACAGCCCCTTCAGAGTTCAGGTCCCTACTGGGGTGCCTGGCTAGAATCAACTATCTGAGATTTATTTAACTTCTATAATTCTTGCCTTGGTCCCAGCCCGGCAGGTATCTGGGGTTTGTTTATTTTCTATAATTGAAATTTTGTAGCCTTGAGTAGAGCTCAGGGCCTGCAGGGTCCTGGCTTCCTCCATTGCCCGGGGCAACTCCAGCTCCGTGGCCGCCACCATCTTAGTTGAGTTAATTTGCATAGCTGCTCCTGATTGGTTGGTGGGTGTGGCTTGTGGGTGTAATCGAGTGAGGGTTAGTTTGCATATTACTCTTTTATTAGATTAGATTGCTGACAGAAAGGTCAGAATGAGGGCCAGGTTTTTGGTGGGGAACGGCAGAACCATTCATGGATCACTGCTAACCCATGAGGTGCTGTGAAGATTAATTTTATATGTCAACTTGCCTGGGCCATGGGGTTTTCAGATGTTTGGTCAAATGGTATTCTGGGTGTGTCCGTGAAGGTCTTTTTGGATGAGACTGACATGTGAATCGGTTGACTGAGTAAAGCAGGTTGTGAAAGAGGCAGCATTAGAATTTGGGGAACCAGCTGGTATTGTAAGAACTATTAATCATGCCGTGTTAACCATGATTGTCTTATTCTGATTAAACAAGGCACATTCTACCCTGGCTAGAGCTGACCTGGAGTTGCAGCCCTTTCTCCCCATTGGAGCTGCCTATTATCGTGGAAAGATGAACAACTGTGCGAAAGAAACCAGAATCGCCATGTCTTTCAAGATCCCCAGTCCCTTTTGCATCCCTGCAGGCCTTTGCAGACCTCCAGCCTGCTTACCTGTTAACTGCCCATCTGGCACAACTTTTGGCTGTCTCCCCATGTAACCCCAGCCCTTGCATATCACTAAGCCCCTTGAAGACCCCCAGCTCTCTTGCATATCTGTAAACTACCCTTTTGCCTACTTTTCCTCTGTACTTTTACTATATAAGCAACTGGCTTACGGTGGGGTGCAGAGCAGATTTCTGTGGCTGATCTGCTGCTCTTCCATCCCACCAGCAGTATTGGAATGAACACTCATATATAAGTCAATCCTGTCTCTGCTCCATTGGCTCGAGGAGTGACAGGCAGCCCGGAAACATTGTTTGTCCTGTTACAGTTGTTCTCCCTAATATGGGTGGCCTCATCCAGTCAAATGAAGGCCTGCATAGAACTTGTGTGACCCTCCCGCGAGTAAGTGGGAACTCCTTCTGAGTGACTGGTAGCGCTAGGACATGGGTCTTCTCTTGCCTTTGGACTCAATGGAAACATCCGCTCTTCCTGGGCCTCAAGGCTGTTGGCTTTCAGACTGGAACTCACACCACCACCCTCCTGGTTGTCAAGCCTTCAGACTTGGGTGGCAACTACACCATCAGCCCTCCTGGGCCTTCAGCTCACCACTTGCAGGTATCGGGAAAATAAAACCAGAAATCTAGCTCTTCACCTCGGCACCTCACCTGCACAATGGCCCACATGCTTGGTTTCAGCAAGAGAGGGTTCACACGTCTTCTTCAACAAGGGTGTTTTCAGAACTCCCTGTGCCCAGGTACACCCATTTGAGGTTGGGTTCAGTTGCAAATTGTAGGAACCTGGAAAATAGTGGCTCACAAACATGAGGGGTTACAATTTTCCAGCATCACAAGTCTATACAAGAGATATATATGCAGGTGAGGGCAGCAGCCCCTCATGTTCCAGGCAGCCCTGGCTCCCCACCCTGAGCTGTGGCTCTCATGCTGATGCTCCCAGGATGCCTGCACACCCTCGAACGTCTTGTCCACAGACCTGGAAGGAAGAGGAAGAGGGACAATGGGTAAAAGCCACAGGCCAGTAAAGCTTTCTCAGAAGCCTCACTCAGCGACTTTCATTTGCATCTCAGTTGGCAGAACTAGGTGACGCGGTGACTCCAGCTGCAAGGTAATCGATGCACCTGTCACCGCAAGCAAAACCCGGGTCCTTAGTGAGACAGAAGATGAGAACAGATGATGTGAAGCCAGTGTTCTTCAAACTTCGGTGTGCCTCAGAGTCACTCGGAGGGCTTGTTAGATCTCAGATTGTCCCCACCCCCATTTTCCCAGTTGATGAAGGAGAAGACTTTGAGAACTGCCAGCAGCCAGCATTGTCTGATACCTCTACAACACACACTGAACACTGACTGGCTTATTCATAGAGTGGCTGCCAGTGGCTTTCAGAGACAACCTCAATGTGGCTAACGTGTCTCGTTTTGGCTTTGCCCTTCCTGCCATCCTCCCACTTCTAACAGCCCACCTGCCTTCCTCGTTAGCCCACAGGAGAACCTGGCTTCAGAACCTTCTGAGTGTGCTGACACAGATTTCCCACTGAGGGGCCACTGAATTCACCTCCCGGGTCCCTGGAGAGGTCAGGACCCGGCTGCTGTCTGCAGACTTTCCTGGGAGGCTCCGAACTGCCCTTTCTGGCAGCCAGGTTCTCCCTGAAGAGTGCTGTTCACCCCATCATCCATGTCTGAGGAAGTCATTGCTGCCTTTTGTTGTAAGCTTCTGACCATACATGCTACACGAATATCTACATATTCTACAGCTGGAAAAGCCTTCCATGCACACCCATGCTTTGAGGATGATGATGTTATTTAAATTGTTCCTGTTTCTTGAATATGAACGCAAACGTGTTGGCAGAAGCCAGCTTGGGGCAGGATGGAGGTGATGCTGGTACTTCACATGATATCAAGTATGGCCTGATGCCCGGCCCATCGAGTGAGTTCAAGTATGGATTGCTACCAGCTACTTCAACCGATTTCAAATACGGATTGTTGCCTGAATCTTGGCCAAAACAAGAAACTTGGGAAAATGGTGAATCATCTCTAAACATGAACAAGTTAAAATGCCCTCATTGTACCTATGTAGCCAAATACAGATGAACACTAAAAAGGCATTTGCTCATTCATACGGGAGTCAGATCCTGTAGCTGTGATATTTGTGGAAAACTGTTTACTCGGAGAGAGCATGTAAATTGTTCCTGTTTCTAGGCTGGTATAAATAATTCTGTCATGAGTACACCTAGGAGTTGAATTGTTGGGTCATATAATACCTTATTGAGGATCCACCTGGGTATTTGCCAAAATGACTGCACTATTTTACATCCCCATAGCAGCGTTTGAGAGGGCTCCAGTTTCTGCACATACTCGCCAACTCTTATTTCTGACTTTTTTATTATGGCCATCCTAGTAGGTGTGACGTGGTAGCTCATTGTGGCCTTGATTGACGCTATATTAAAAGAATATGACTAAGGGTGTTCATGAGAACTGTCTCCAGATACTTGAGGACTTCTCAGCTGAAAGGGAAGACTTACAAGTTGCTATGGGTCCTGAGCCAAAGTTGGAGGAGTTTGCTAACAAGGGGGCCAGTCAGCAGCATTTCAGCACCTCCGGTGTGTTCAGCACTGTCCCAGTTAAGTCATTACCACGTGCCAGGCTCCCTGCTAAGTGCCAGAGGTACAATAGTAACCGATCTTACAGCAGTTCTATGAGGTAGACCTTTTTATTACCATTTAGAGACAAGGAAACCAGGGTTCAGTCCGATTGTGTCATCTACATGAGGTTATACTGAATAGGTTTGGGAGTTGGACCCAGTTTGGCTTGACTCTGAAGTCAGTGCCCTTACCCATTACTTTCCACTACTGAGAAAGATGTGGAAGTCTCAGGTGTGGGGCTTAATTCAAAATGAGGTGTTTGGAGAAACACACTGACTCCCACCAAATTCACAGGCAGAATCAGGTAGAATTTACCAGTAGCAAGCCCTAGTTCAAGCCAAGGCCAGAATAACGTCTCCATCTGTACACAAAAAATGCAGATCTGCAGCCCTCATTGGGTGGCTCAGTTGGTTGGAGTGTCATCGTGTGCACCAAAAAAGTTGTAGGTTCAATTCCTGGTCAGGGCACATACCTGAGTTGCAGGTTTGATCCCCAGTCAGGGAACATACAGAGGCAGTAAATCGCTGTTTCTCTCCCCGCCCCCCTTTCTCTCTCTACAAAAATCCATTTTACAAAAAGCATATCCTCAGGTGAAAATTACAGAAAAATAAACAAATAGATTAATTAAAAGAAAAGAAAAATCCAGACCTGCAAATAAAAAGGTCAGCGAGCCACCCACTGACCGGCCGGAATATAAGAATATTACCCATGCTTCTAGCTCCACCAAGAGGCCGGGCCACACGCTCAGGCCGCGGACTGCTTTGGCTCCTCTTTCCCTCAGGAGTAGACATCCATGGTCCCACATGGTGTTCCTTCTTAATGCGATGCTTTCAGGTGAAAAGCTCCCGTCCCAGAGGAAGGGCTCACTGATCACTATTGCTCTGTGCGCTTCCTGTCACATCAGGGTTGAACACAGGACCAGGAAGTAGGCTGGGATGAGAAGCTGCCTGAACCACAGTCCACGCACTGCTGCCTCAGAGGCCAGACTTCCCTAAATTCTCCAGCCAACCCTTCTGGTCAACCAGATCTCCCTGTGAAAGGTTGGTAGAGTACATACAGCCATGGGCAGCAAAAATAGAGACTGAAAGAAAGCACACACAGTGATTGAAATAAAACCTGGCAATAATCCTGTATAACAAAAGGCTAATATGCAAATTGTCCCCTTGGGAGTTCAACTGCTTGCTGTGATGTGTGCTGACCATCAGGGGGGTGGTATGGAATGAAGGAAGGCTCCAGGCGGCAGCTGGCAGCTGGGGAAGGAAGGCCCTGATCAGCCCTGATCACTGGCCAAACCTAGGGACCCTACCTGTGTAAGCACCAGGCCTCTAGTTGTATTGATCTGTGTTTCTTAGCTTTTAAAAAAACACACCAAAAAATTCCCTGGTTGGTGTTGCTAAATGGTTAGAGTGTTGGTCCACAAACAAAGAGTCACTGGTTATCTTCCCAGTCAAGAGAACGTACCTCTGTTGCAGGGTACCTCCCCGCCCCCAATCAGAGTAGCAACCAGTTGATGTAATCAGTTGAAGTGTCTCCCTTTCATTGATGTCTCTCTCTCGCTCCCTCCCTCCCTCCCTCCCTCCCTCCCTCCCTCTCTTTTCTCTCTCTCTTCCATTCTCTCTGAAAAGCAATGGAAAATATATCCTCAGATGGGGATTAACAAAAACAAATACAAAAACACAAAACAAAAATAGCCTCATGTCTTCTTTGGATAACCATAAAAATCTGAAGATCACTCCCCACCCAAGATTCTGGTTCATTGAGAAGCTCCTCTTATCTGAGTATCCCCATTTGCCAATAATATTTTATTGAATTTTATTTTCTATATTTTTGTTATAAAACTGTTACGAACTTGAATCTTTCCCTAAAATGCCCGTGTTCTTGCACACAAGAAAGCACTCCTGGGACTGGGAGCTCTGGCTGAGAACTGATGAGCTCCAGCAGTGACTAGTGGGTGATGCCGAATATTGATTCAGAGCAAAAATTTGGGCCTAGCAAACAGGTTTGAACCCAGACCTGCCATTCAATAAATGTGTGGCCTTGGGCAACTTCCATAATCTTTCCAGACTTCACTTTGTCTTCATTGATAAAATGGGAAGAAGCAACAAGTACAGTGTGATCTATTCCATGGGGGCCGTTAGGGGAAATCAGATCAGATAATACACCTAGAACATGTAGCACCAAGCACATAATAAACACTCAGCAAATCTGTGGCCACATTGTAGCTTGTTGCCCAAAATAGAATACAACCAGTGGCCACATGGAACTGAGAATCTTCACAATGTACTAGTTTGGCATCTTAATTTGCCTGGACTTCTCTACTTCTTTATTTAAAGAAGACTTCACACCCACTTGTTTCCCTGGGAGAGGATGACCATAGACCAAAAAGAGCCTACACGGCTTTGCATGAGCTCTTCACGGAAACATAGCCAAGCCAACAAAACGTTATTTCGACTGAGGGGGTCACAGAACAATGGCATGGGAGATCTGTAAGACCCGAAGGGACCTCAGGAACCTGACCCTTTTACCTGACTCATGAACACACTGAGACCCAGAAACGGGAGGGGACTTCCGTAGTCCCAGAGCTGGTCAATGTGAATGCAGCCTCCTTAGACTTGTCAGTGCACCACCACCATCTGTGCGACCACGGGCCCTGCACATCCTTCTGGGCAGTGATGGAAGAAAGTGGTCCAATCAGAGGGCGTCTCAGGGACTTCTTCCAGGGATGTTGGGACAAGGACGCCCATTCTCTTCCCATTCCTGGAATAATGA
The DNA here is from genome assembly GCA_004026665.1 of Murina feae. NCBI lineage: Eukaryota > Metazoa > Chordata > Mammalia > Chiroptera > Vespertilionidae > Murina > Murina feae. Next base: position 7,767 of record PVJC01023552.1, on the reverse strand, counting down.
AGCTCAAGAAGCTGCTGACTTTAGCCATGAGGGTGGAGCCCGCCTGAGGAGAAAGGTCACTGGAGGTGAGGGATGGAAGAAGAGGCACAGAATCTAGATGGCTTGGTTCAGCCCCTAGAATCCAACCATGTCTGGATGTGGATCTACTCAGGACTACGTTTTGCTTCATTGTTCATTTGAGCCCCTTGGTGTCAGATATTCCGCCATTGCTATCTTGTTCTAGTTACTGGAGGAGCTCAGAGTGCTATGAATAAGGAGAAAAAGTTCTGATCACAGAAGTCGTTCTGCAGCAGGAAGAAGGATGTGAAAGGAAGAATGGGATGTGGGCAGGATGGAGAGGGAGAGGTAATGCAGGGAAGGAAAGATCTTGAACAGATGCCTGAGATAGGAAAGCCTGGCGGGGGGGGGGGGGGGGGGGGGGGGGGGGGGGGGGGGAGAGGGGAGGGTTTAGGGCAGTGGTTCTCAACCTTGGCTGCACATTAGAATCACCTGGGAATCTTTTTAAAATCCTGATTTTTTGGGCCTCATCCTCCAGAAATTCTGTTTCTTTGTTATGGGGAGGGGCCACAACATTAGTGACAAAGAAACAGAATTTCCGGAGGATGAGGCCCAGAAATCAGGATTTTAAAAAGGTTCCTGGGTGATTCTAATGTGCAGCCAAGGTTGAGAACTACTGGTTTCAGGAATTCTGTTTCAGCTGATTGGTCAGAACATTGGGTACCTGAAGGGAGTAACGGAAATTAGGATTGAAGTTGTTTGTTCCTACCGGTCTGTGAGGTTTGTTATTTCGTGCTTGAAGGTTATGGGGAGTAAAACATTCTGAACCGGGTTCCAGAATGAATTCCGTAGGAGAGGAGAGAGATGACAGTGAAAAGAGAACTGGGTGGGATTTTATGGAGTAAAAATAACATATGAATGAAAAAGAGAACATAGCCTGGCTGGCGTGGCTCAGTGGCTGAGTGTGACCTCTGAACCAGGAGGCTGTGGTTCGATCCCCGATCAGGACACATGCCCGGGTTGCTGCTTGATCCCTCGTGTGGGGTGATCAGGAGGCAACCGATCAATGGTTCTCCCTCATCATTAATGTTTCTACCTCTCTCTCCCTCTCCCTTCGTCTTTGAAATCAATAAAAATGTATTTTTTTTAAAAAGAGAGAACAGCCCTAGCCAGTTTGGCTCACTGGATAGAGCATCGGCCTGGGGACTGAAGGGTCCCAGGTTTTGTTTTTTGTTTTTTTAATATATTTTATTAATTTTTTACAGAGAGGAAGGGAGAAGGATAGAGAGTTAGAAACATCGATGAGAGAGAAACATCGATCAGCTGCCTCCTGCACACCTCCTACTGGGGATGTGCTGCAACCAAGGTACATGCCCTTGACTGGAATCGAACCTGAGACCCCTGAGTCCGCAGGCTGATGCTCTATCCACTGAGCCAAACCGGTTAGGGTTGAAAGGTCCCAGGTTCAATTCCGGTCAAGGGCATTTACCTTGGTTGCAGGCACATCCCCAGTAGGGGGTGTGCAGGAGGCAGCTGATCAATGCTTCTCTCTCATCGATGTTTCTAACTCTCTATCCCTCCCCCTTCCTCTCTGTAAAAAATCAATAAAATATAAATTAAAAAGAGAGAGAGAGAAGACAGTCTAAATACATCTAACTTTCAGTGTTTTTCTCTAGAAGATAATCTAAACTAATAAAAGCAAAATAGTAAAATTAACAGTTTCTCCGACACAGGGTAAGCCACGCCCACCAGCCAATCAGAGGGGCTATATGCAAATTAGCCCAGCCAAGATGGCGGCAGTGTCCACTGCCACCATCTGTTGCCTTCCTGCAGGCCACACGGGTGGGGGGGCCGGAGGAGCGACCCGCAGCCCCACACCTCCAGGCAGAAAGCAGCCTGGAAGTAGGTCTGTGATCGCGGGAGCTCGGGCACACACGCCTCCACGAGTGCCCGAGCCTCGCGATTGATTTCAGGCTGCAGGGCAGCTGGGGCCTGGCGGAGCAAGCCAGCCCAGGCCCCCAGGCTGCCCTGCAGCTGGAAGTAGATCCGTGATCGTGGGGCTCCGGGCACAGAGGCATGTGTGCTGGTGCTCCCGCGATCGATTTCAGGCGGCAGGGCAGCTGGGGCCTGGAGGAGCAAGCCAGCCCAGGCCCCAAGGCTGTCCTGCAGCCTGGAAGTAGATCTGTGATGGGGTGGAGGCACGGGCACTCAGGGAGGGGTAGCCTGGATTCCAGGCGGCTGGGCAGCCTGGGGGGCGGGGGGGGGGAGAGACGGAGGATCCGAGCCAGCTCCGCCCCTGAGGCTGAGGCCTGGAAATGGGTGGGGGGCACACAGCACACAGGGAGGTGTGCTTCTGTGTGTGCTGTGTGCCCCAATGGATTCCAGGGTCCCAAACTGTGAGAGAGCACAGGCAGGGATTAAGTACCCTCCCCCAACCCCTGCCGAGTGCACAAATTTTTGTGCACCGGGCCCCTAGTTAATAAATAAATGTCTCTTTTGAGACTCAAGCCATCCAGTGGCGCCTCCCTTCACTTCCTAATTCCTACCATCAGGTCTCTTTGTGCCCTGGACCCCACAGCACCAGGAAAGTCACCACCTCTGAAGTACCTCCATCCCGTTTTGCCCCATACCATCTGTGTTTTCAACACCCTCTTGCTCTTTTGGAGCCCCCCAATACCTTCATGGCTCCTCTCCCTCCTTGTCGTCACCCCCTTCTCCATCCAGAGAAGACCGCTCAATCCATCATTTCAACCAACGCAGTCAATCCCACGCCTTTAGATCCTCTGCACCAGGAGAAACTTTGGGCTCTGGGTCGGCTCCACATCTATCCCCCTCTACATAAAGGTGGTAGTGAAACCTTAGACGAACTTGCAATGCTGCCCACTGGTGCTTTTTCACCCTCCTCTCTACCGCGTCCCCACAGAACTCTTCAAGTCCTAGCCCTGTCACTGAAGTGGCTGTGTGACCTTGGGTGGGCTGTGAGGGTCACACGAATTAATATGCACCAAACACTTAGCACGGGGCTTGGCATGTCGTCAGCACCCCGCAGGCGTTAGCTTTGACTGACACTGCGTTTGGACTATACACTTGGGCTGAATCAGCGTATCAAGCAGTCAGGTCACCGCACTGTGGTTGTTGCTGAATCCATCGCACGGGGAGCCAAAACTCTGTGCGAAAAGCGTACTTTTGCAAAGGTTTACACAGGCATTTCATCAAGAAAGACACACATAAGTAAGCTCATGAGAAGATACCTACCTGCTCAACATCATTAGCCGTCAGGAAAGTGCGAATTTGAACACAATGATAGATGCTGCACACAGAGCGGAATGTCTAAAGTTTTAAAAAAGCTTACAAAGATGTGGCAAGGATGTGGAGGGGCGAGAACGCTCACGCTGGTGGGAAGGTGAAATGTTCTGTGGTTTCTCTTTTATTTTATGGAAAGTTCTTAAACTGTTACATGCATGCCAACCATAAGACCCAGACGTTTCACTCCTCGGTATTTAGGCAAAAGGAAAAAGAAGACAAACGTACGCACAGCTTTAGTTAGAGTAGCAGCTATATAAGAGCCCCAAACTGGACACAACCGGAATGTCCCTCGACAGGGACATACCATGGTAGATGGACAGAGAAATTGGATCCAGGCCATGGAACAGAATTCTCAGCAATAAAAAAGAATGAACTATGAATACAGCACAGCAACGTGGGTAATTCATTGTGCCGAATGAAAGAAGCCAGACAAAGGGTTCCTACTGTGTGATTCCAGTTATGAAATTCTAGAAAAGGCAAACTAAAAGGCAAATCAGTGGTTGTTTGGGAGATGAGGAGGGAGGGGGAGAGGGACAGGAGTGAGAAAGCTCTCCGGGGTGATGCATACGTTATTTTGATTGTGGGGGTGATTTCATGGGTGTATAGCTTTGTTGAAACTTAGCGAATTATACCCTTTGTATGCAGTTTATTGCATGTCAATTATATCTCAACAAAGCTGTTAAAAAAACTACTTTTGCAGATTAAGACTCTCAACTTTTAGGAACACCAGTTGCAAAAAAGGGGACTCAGCTGCCTTGGAGGTGAAATAAGTGTCTCCTTATTGGTTGAACTCCCCCAACTAATGAAATAATGCCATGGGATCTGATTCCAAATCAGATAAATGTACAGTTACTGTTTGGAAACCATTTCTTGTTATTTTATAGTTACAGAATAAGAAACCCTTAAGAAACACATAAATATTTTCCAGTGCTAAAATAATTGCCCCTTGGACAGTCCCGAATGGATTGTTAAACTAACAACTATACATTAGTTTACTAATAAACCAACAATTATACGTTAGTGTAATAATAAACCTAGGATTAAAATACAAATATCTCAAAAAGAAAAAAGTTAAACAAATGTTCCCAATAGCAATTAGCATCAGTTTAGTAACATGAAGACTGGGATAGTCTACAAATCCTTAAATGGAAGCTGATTGCCCGGCCTTTCTCTCTACACTTGAATCTTTGCCTAAGGCAAAGTCCTCCTTGGGTTTAATTCCGTCTTTCACAAAGGGCAGCAGCTGCTAACGAGCTCCTGGCCACGTGAGACAAATGGTAAGTAGTTGGCTACTAAGAGACTGCTTTTCCCCTCGGAGGAAAGGGTGTCAAAGCTGAGCTAGCGAGGGAGGCCAGGGGGAGGAGAGTGTGGTCACCACAGAGTAAAACAACGACAGGGAAGTGCCAGGTCCCCGAGCCTGACTCTTCTCAAAGCCCTTGGAACTGACTTCCTGTTCCCTATAGAAGGAGAGGAGGAGGCCCTGTGGCCCATGGCAGTTGCTACCCAGCCCCGTGGCTGTGGGCAAGCCACCTGGCCTTTCCAGGCCTCAGTTTCCTTGCCTGTGAAATGGGAATGCTAGCACCCACCTCCCAGGGTTGCTGAGATGCTAAAACACACTAAGAGCCCTGATGTGTTTTTTGAAAAACATTTTACAAACGTCAGGTATGCTGTGAAACGCAGCACCGTCTGGGCACCTATCAGAAGCCGGGGAGAACTGGGAGTCTTACATCTCTATTGGGCTCGCCATAATTTTTAAAACAATATTCCACCAACCAAGAAGATTAGGCTGAGCTTCAATTTATGCCTTTTGCGTGATGAAAACAAATAGATATTTTTCTTGTTTTCTGATTTCACAAACTCCTGCCCCTGGAGCCCTCAAGTGGCTCCCTGGCCCCAGGGTGTGGTTAAGGAAATTCCAGTCTGAGGCCACACTCAAGGACTGAGTTGTGGTTGGTTGCAAGGTCTGACTGGGATTGGCAGTCCCCCTGAGTCTTAACATCTCGTCTCTCTCCACCCCAGAGCTGAAGTCAAGGCCACCACCTCTGGCCCTGGCTGACCCCAGCCTCTTAGGCCACCTGCCCCATAGCTGGCATCTCCCTGTGCCAGCCTTTAGTCAGGTTTGCACATTCTCACCCACTCTTGTCCCTGTCTCATCGTCATCACCTCCCCAGGAGCTCTCGAGGCTTGGGATGGGGTCCTACCTCGCCCTTTCCAAACCCTGCTCCTTTCTCCTGTCCTGGCTGCAGGAGCTGAGTCTGGCCCTGACGCTGGCCAAGGGCCCAGGCTGTCGTCCTCCGTGAGCAGACATGCCTGGTGCGCAGACGTGACCTGTGAGGCCTGGCATAGAACAGGTTTCACAACCTCTGCTCTGTTGACATTCGGTTCAGATAATTCTTCACTGAGGGTGAGGGGTGAGGGGCGAAGGGTGAGGTTCTCCTTCTATGCATGGCAGGGTGGTTAGCAGCATCCCTGGCCTCTACCCACCAGAGGCCAATTAGCACCCCCACCCCCGAGGTGTCCTCAGACATCGCTGAAGTTGTCCCCGGTTAGGCACCCCTGGGATAGAGCCTCTTCTGAGCGCCCCCACTGCTGCCGCCTGGGGCCTCGTGACTCTGACTGGAGCCCCGTTGCCCCTTGAACACCTTCCCGCTCTGGTCGGGGCGCACAGCCTGAGACCGATGGGCTGCCTTCCACTCCAAGCCACGTTTGAGTTTTTGGCTGCCCGGCTTCTGAACTCCCTTCCTGGGTTTGGGAAATCCTTCCAGTGTGAGTGGGAGGCAAAGGTCACTTGATGAAACGCAAAGACCACGGGCCCTCTCCCCAGCTCCTCTTGTAGTGTGGGCAGGCGTTGACCTTCGTGCCTCTGCAGGTCCTCAAAGGATGCAAATGCCTTTTTGTTTCAACTTCTCTGTGTTCAAACCCTTCTGGAACATGGGCAGTTTCCAACTCACAAACACCCGGCTTACCAGGGGGGCTGGAGCTCACCATCACAGCCAGGGCACCGGTCACCACGGAAACCTGGGCGAGTTCCGTGTTAGTTCAGTGTGGAGTTTTTGAAACCTGTGGACTCGGAGAAGGAAGAAGGGATGAGACCTGCTCTGCAAGCCTGACTCCAGGGCAAAACTGTTCCTTTTGGCCCAATGCTTTCTGAGGAGAAGTGAAAGAAAGAAAACAGATTTTACTCTGCAAGAATGAGACATGGCTGAACAAGAAACAATGCCTCGAATAAAATAAAACTGTTCGTAAACTGAGGAAAACAGTTGCAATAAATATAACAGGTAGAGTCTTGCTAGTCTTAATGTATAAGGAATTATTCAACTCTCCAAGGAAACCATAAAAAATCTTAATGGGGGGAAAAAAGGACAAATGACACATCAGATTATTTGCTGAAACAAACGACAAAATACCAGTAAACCTACGAAAAATGCTTCAGTGCACTAGAAATCAAAGAAATGAGAACTTACACCATAATGAGATCTCAGGTTTCAACCCATCAGATGAGAAAATGGGAACAAACACAATATTCAGTGTGGACCGTGCTGGGGTGCCCCTGCCCCTCGGGGTTCTCCGCAGAAGGCGGTGAATCATGCCACTCGCTGGAGAGCACTTGCACATGCGCAGCAAGTGCCGCGAGAGGGACGCTCATGTCCTTTTCTCCTGGGAATTCCTCTTCAGCATAGAGGGAACAACCAGGTAAGCCTCGCACGCCGGATTTGAGCACGGGCGCTGCAACCAAACTGCATGGTTCAAAGCCTGGCTCTGCCGGCCAACTTCTCTGGGCCTCAGTTTCCCCATTGATACACGTGGGCATCGTAAAACGCCGTAGGGCTCCTGTCCAGATGAAATATTTGTTAACATTTGCAAAGTGCTTGCAGCACTGCCTGGCAGAGAGTGAGCCCTCCGTAAGTATTAGCTACAGATGCAGTATAATTCATAACAGCAACAAACCCCCACACGCTCAGGAAATAAACTGAGGACCCCAAATTCAGAAAATAAATGAATCATGATGCATTTATACACTAGCATTGTATACAGGCATTAAAATAGTACTTTAGAGACAGCAAGATGGCGGCATAAGGTAAACACCGTAAATGCAGCCGTGAAAAACTATTTTGGAATAACCAAGAAAAGAAAACACGAACACCACTCACACCCACAGGAAGGCTGGCTGAGTGAAAATCCTACAACTAGAAAAGAGTCTGAGACTCGGAGGAGCGGCGGAAGCAAAGTACAAAGATGAAGGTACGAAGGTACGGAGGCGCGCACACGGGCTCGGGGAGGGGGCTGGTGCCGGAGGACGCGGTTCTTTTCCAAAACGGAGAGAGCCACAAGTTCCCAGCGGCTCTGAACTCCAGTTCCAAGCGAGTTTCTGAAGACCCAGACACCCAGAGAAGGGGGACTGACTGGCACCTGGAGGAAATCCAAAGCGGGTTTCTCTCAGCGTTGCTTGCAACAAATACCGCG